>UELV01085858.1:0-18415 GCA_900490015.1 Megastigmus stigmatizans | reverse complement strand
CTCTCTCTCTCTCTCTCTCTCTCTCTCTCTCTTGTCTGCGAGTGACTGCGAGTTTTTTTTTTCTCGTAGTTTAGACACTGATAGTAGCGACGATTGCGAGCAAAACAAAAAGTGAGTATGATGGTTTAATAATTCATTTTGGTGTGCGACCCTAGGGAGAAAAAAAATCGAGAGAAGTTCGCATCATTGAAAATTCAACGATTAATCATGCTAATGCGGCTCGAGTTATAAATCAGCGGTCGCCCGATTCTGATTGTATACTGACCTCTTTTAATTAAAGATTCTCCGTCGCTAAACTATTCTTTAGTTTTATATTGCTGCGGTCTTCCATTAGCGACGGTGGCTATTTGCGTTTTAAATAATAATGAAACGGCTACGCGTTGGCTGCTGCGGTATATATATTCATTAGACTACTTAGAGCCTAAGCCATCTTATAAATACACATATACTAATAATATAAACGATTATAATGACGCCATAGGATTACACGTTATCCCAACTGATTTAATGTCAAGCAAGGATCGTATTTATTTATTTTTATTTTGTATAAATTGCATACGTTGCCACGTAAATGATGAAGTATTTTTTATGTGTACTAGATTATTAAACCGTACTATCTTGAAATAACATTATCATTGTATATAAGTGTAAAACATCTCGGAGAACACTGTAATAAACTTTTAATGTACAGTCTAGAATACTATGAAGTTGCAGTTTTGAAAATTGTAAAATCATATCACTCGCTAGTTTGGATCAATTACCAATAATAAAAAAAATTTAGTTAAGATATAAAATACTTTAACAGCATAGTAAAAAATTAAACTTTCATTTTGTTCCAAGGTCAATCCTGTAATGTGACCCATTCTTTGATAACCAAAAAAATGTAATTTCCCAGCAAATAACTATTTCATTTTGTTCGCTCCTCCCGAGGAGTTGAGATAAAACTAAACGAGACCCCAGAAAATATATATAACTAATCTCAAAGTTTCAATATTAAAATGAGCATGGAGCGAAAATAATCTTGGGAATAATTAATTGGTTCGCGCTGCTTCTTATCGAAACCCGCTGAAATTACTTGTTTGTATTTAAACGAAAAGTGCGCAAGCGTTTCAATATTATACGAATTTCCCAAACATTTCCTCTAGAGATCGACGAAACTAAATCGTAGGAACAAGGTCTTTAACGAAGCAAACATATGTGTACAAAAAGAAATTCTAACGAGGGCAGAGCAGAAGAAACGCGATGAAGAGGAAGCAGCAGCAGAAGTAAGAAACGCGCAACAGCTCTCAACTTGGCCCATAAACCATATACTCATACGCCAATCTCTCTTTCTCTCGAGCGCAAGAAAGTAAACAATCAGGCGTGAGCATATATATAGAGAGAGAGAAAGAGAGGCAGAGAAAGGGGAGTAAAGCGCGGAAGTGGCGTTTTCGAGAGCGCGACACTGACCTGCGCAACACGCTCGTAACCCGGCTGTAGCAGTAACTATAGCAGCAGCAGCAGCAGCAGCAGCAGCAGTGGCTGGGCCGCGAGCGATGCTCATCGGGTCAGGGCTGACCGTCTCTCATCTGGTATAGTGCACTCTCTCGCCCTCCAGCCACCGAGAGAGAGAGGGAGCAGAGGCTGCAGTGGGTGGGTGGTAAATGTACACCCACGCTATTACGGCGCGCTCGGCTCAGCGCGTGCGAAAGAAGGAGAGAGAGAGAGAGAGAGCAGAGGCGACAAAAAAGCCAAGGATCCCGCGACCTCAGCCGAGTGCAAACTAGCTGCACTGCTGCTCTGTGTGTGTATGTGTGAGGGAGAGAGAGCGAGTATGTTACAGTTGCTGCGCTCTTTTTTCGCGTTGGATGTGCGCGTCGCGAGATTTCTTACTCGCGGGGATGAGTAGTATTTTTTGCGCGCGGATTGGATTTTTGGATGTAAACAAGGGTGGGTGGCAGTTGCGCGGCTTATGTAAATGCGAGTGTAGGTTACTACGATGCATCAATTTGGTGTTTGTATCAACGTAAATTTTGTATTTTTATAAAGTGGAGTCGCCTTTTATTCTATCGCAAGTTTGAGTGCGAATTACGTTACACATACAGACTATAACTCTTAATAGTTTGGTATACCGATATGCAGCATCGGCAGCATCCTTTTTTTTTATTCGCAAAGCTGTTTACCTATATAAACAAGAAACTAGGTTTTTAGAACGTTTACATTAAACTTTATTTATTCGCGCTCAGCAACTGTAACGCTTGTATATCTATTTATATATATATATTTACAACGCGTATGTTTAAGTATATATAGCTCCTTAGTGCCGCATTAATTACAGCTTATAAATAAAAAAAAACATCACTGGAACATTATAGGACTAAAGAGAAATATCGCATCAGCGAATTCCTCGAAGCGGCGATATTTTCCACTTCGCGCAGGCGTATTTTCTCAAAGAAAACGCGCGAAGAGAAACAGTTATAGCCTATGCGCAGCTTACGACTCTTAATAATTCTTTCCGCTGGACACTTATACATATATAACTCGATATAATTCTTCTCGAGGCATTGTTTAAACTGCACTGTTCCGTATACGAATATTATTTTTACGCGTGACCACAGATCCACGCGCACATATTTACGAGCTATCGCGAGCTGACGCGTTCACGCCCTGGCCACACCACACATATTATACGCCATTGCGTAATCTCGCATCTGCAATTTTTACCTATGCAGTAAAAGAAGCGAGAGAATAAATAATTCCACGCGAGTCTGTCGCTGTTCGTTATATACGAGATTTGGCCGTATCTCATTATTTATTAAAGCAACGCGAGAGGCGACGGCCGCCTAATGGTTTATATATATGCGCGCTACAATGCACACATCAGCATCACGGCAGAAGATGAATGTTTGACCTTAGAAATTAATAACTCGCGCGTGGTGGAACTGCTGCTGTTGAAGGCACGTCTGTGCAGTGCGGTGCATTATATAATTAAGCGATTATCTCGCGGGCGAGGAATGCATGTCTGTGTGTATCGATTCAATTTTACAATGAGAGAAAGAACGCCTAACGGTATATGAATCGTGTATTAAACAACATTATGTTTTCAAGTATATTTGCCTCTAAGTTTAATTTATTAACGAAAAAATTCTATGTCCTAACAGTTGATGTTCATTCCAATTATACTCAAGACGGGAACAAACGCAAACCAATGTAACCCCAAGCTCCAATAACACCATAAGCCCGGGACTCTCGGATTTAGATGTTCAAAGGGATAAAACAATTCTAGACTTCTTTGGACTTTTTTTAAATGTAAT
This sequence comes from Megastigmus stigmatizans, assembly GCA_900490015.1. Taxonomy (NCBI): domain Eukaryota; kingdom Metazoa; phylum Arthropoda; class Insecta; order Hymenoptera; family Megastigmidae; genus Megastigmus; species Megastigmus stigmatizans. The sequence goes on along the minus strand of UELV01085858.1, from coordinate 15,122 downwards.
TGTACAAACCAAGCCTTACGCTAAAGCCTTTATTTTCATGTAATCGATGTATCAACAGTTAATTAAGAATCAAGCAACAAATATCTTAACTGTTAATAAATACGTATTTGACATGTTACAATTTTATTCTCTCAGTGTAGCCAGCTATGAAAATTGATATTTTTGCAGGCGCGACTCTGTATCGCGTGATTTCATTTTAATTGCAAATATAACCGAGGAATTTTTATCGCCTTGGTCCATTATGTTTGCGCTGATGTAGGTATATAGGTATAAGAGTCTCGGATACTTTGATTTGGGTGGGGTAAAATGTGGACGAGCCTCTCGTTGCCCACGCGTTTCCTCAACGTTTTCTCTGTTATTTTTAAGTGACCGGTAATGAAATGCGATCGCAATTTTGAATTTAATTATTTTATTGTCCTAAAGCTCGATGCATTTTCATTAGCATGAAAGGTTAATTAAATTTTACGAGTCATATAAGTAATATAAATAACGGCGATTGAAAATGAAAAGTTCATTAGGCTGCAGCACCAGAAATTCTGGCTTCATTAATTGGAAGCTGTAAAAATATGCAAGCAAATAAAGCAAAGCCGCACCCACGCATGCCGAAATATACATGTCCGCGCTGTAATCCGCTACAAACCGCTGTATATAACGCTGCGCAAAAACATCGATTCAATACTACAATACGCACATAGTCCATCACTGATTGGGAGAGTTGAAAAGTTCGAAAAAATCTTGCAAACAGCTCTGGTATCCTGTTATATAGAAGACTTTACCGTGCACGACATGTATAAATACCGAAATTTCTCATCACATATATCGAAAACTTTAATTATTATCAAACACGCATACAACCGACCAAAAAAAGAAGCGTCGCAATAATCCCATGGTCGACAGCTGCAGGCAGGACGAGACCCGACGAGAAAAACACTCGACGTATAAACAACAGAGAGAGAGAAGCGCGCATTCGCATAAAAGGCACGGTCAACGATCAATCGAAAAACCCGTACGTATACAGTCGTCTGACACGTCTCCACTCCCACTCTTGGGCATATCGCCCACGCGAATGCAGGGGTGTGTACACGCGGCGGCGACGGCGGCGGCGACGGCGGCGGCAGTGGCAGAGGGGAGCCAGCCATCCCCCCAGAGAGAGAGAGAGAGAGCGCGCGTCCTTCGAAAATGGCTCGAGGTCGGGGGAATTAGGCCAAGCGCGCGCCCGACCAGCCTGCTGCTGCTGCAGCCCCATTCTCGGTGCAACCCCTCGTTCAGCTCTCGAGCTCGTGCGTCTGTTTGCCCGCGTGTGTGTGTGTGTGTGTGTGTCTGGAGTTCGGGTCGCGCCCTCGCTCCTCTTTTTCCCGGATCTTAAATTCTGGCTACAGTTTATACATGCATATGTCTTGTATATCGTATGTGTATATACCAGCCGATTATACTTCCTTTCGCTTCGATTGTTGTACGTGCAGCGGCTGCGGTACATATATATATATATAATACGCGTGCAGCTCAATTACTCGCCTCTCTTCTCCCTCCGTGGTAGTAGATGTTGTTTTATAGCGAGCGAGCGAGCGATTGTGAATGAAGGGAAGTGTTTATGAACGGCCGGATTTCGATGCGTTCGCGCGTGCAGAAAGTTCGATGTTTCTGCTAAGAAATTATCATCAGGATTATCCGAGTGATATTTTGTTTAACTTAACTTTTAATAACTTTAACTCTGTAATAACTTTCGTACTTCTATACATATATAGTTTCAAAATATTAAATATGCCAGATAATTTCGAAAACTTTATCATTGTAAAATTTTGTTATTCTATATCGCGCTCGTACTATACTTATCATGCTTGAATGAGAAATCGCTCTGTCGAAATTTGCATGAAGTTGTATACGTGTCTGCATCAAACCGTTCGTAGGAGCCCACAATCGCGTTTCTCATTCGAAAACCATACATATATATATATATATATATGATCGTTGAATGAAAAACGGCTTCTACACGTGTTGTAGAGCTCGGAGCCCGCCAATCAGGATCGCCCAAAAATATAAAACACAAAGCTTCCTTTTGCAGGAAGCAAAACGGCTATATACTCATTTTCAAACTCCCGTGCAGCGGCGCACTGCAACTTTATATTTTTGAATCGGATCTCTCTCTCTCTCTCTCTCTCTCTCTCTCTCTCTCAGCGACACGCACACAAAAGCAAAAGTGTGCAATAAGGAGAAGGGGGGCACTGCCATCATTCGTATACAAGCGAGCGGACACTCGGTGTTACAGCACGAGAGAATAGACTCTCGTCGGGTGCGCGCGATGCATTTTTATTATTCCTGTATAATGCAGTTAGCCTGCACGAAGGGCTTTTTTTCCCTTCTACTTTAAAGGAGACGCGCGGAGTATTATATATGTTTTATATGCGTGTATAGAAGCGAGAGGCCGATTGTGTGTTACGCTGCACTTCTCTCCCTTCTGGACAATGTGCAGTGTGTGCGCGCGCGTAACCAGAATCCTGCAGGGGGGGATATATAATATCGGGACAGGATCGCGAGACATGTCTCAAATGGTGAAACGGCTTGCGCAATAAACGTGTATACGTATAACGTTATAGACTTTGGGTGCAGAGAGACGCGGACGAGTTTATTCGATCCAAGCGAATTGGGCAATCGAGGGAGAGAGTTACGATCTCTGCGTGCAGCTCTACGTGTCCATAAAGTGCGTGATTAATTGGGAATACACTGTTGTTGGCGCGCTTGCTCTCTGCAGCTTGAACATTAAAAATCGTTATTTTATCGCTGTGCGAATTCCCATGTGTGTGTGTGTACGTCTATAATGGAGATCGTATATAGAGAGGCGCGGAGTAACGGTTTATTGCGCAAAGGCGAAACAAAAGAGCGATCGCTGTGTATATATATTATACGAAAAAAAAAAAGAAGAAAATTTCGGAGCTTGCAACTAACGAACACTCGTACGCCGCGTGATAGAGACTCGTCCGGTATACACACCATCCACGGACTAACTCTGAAACAATGGGCAATAGAAGTACTATGGCAATTTTCAGATCGTATCTATATAACCCGAATCCCGAGAGCGAGAGAATCGAAATCGTATCGAGAACTATATACGCAGTAATTTATTAGTCGAACACTCGGGACTAATAGTCGGGTAACAAGCTACACGTTGCATTTATATATACACACATCTATATATGTATACATAAAAGTTCTCGACCTCGTGCAATCGCATTCCAAAGCGCGGCCCGCGATATCCCATCAGATTCAAGGCCAAATCCCGAATCTATATAGACGTCTATATAACGTCCCAGCTTCTCTCTCTCTCTCTTTCTCTCTCTCCCAGAGCGAGGATAAAAAAATCACACGCGAGTAGGGGAAAAGGGAAAAGAGAGAATAAGAGGAAAAGACTGGGTTATAGTATACACGTGCGCAGGAGAGCAGCAGCAGCAGCGGCACAGGGTCAACGCTAAAGAGTCTCTCTCTCTCCCTCCGTCCCTTCCACCGCGACGTTTCTGACCCAGTCACTGGTGTATACGATGTATACACACGCGCGTATATAGTCGCGTCGTCGTCTCGTGTCTCCCCCCTCCCCTTTCTCCCGCAGCAGCAGCAGCAGCAGCAGCACAGAGAGCGACGGCTGACCCGATTCCAAGTCTCTCTCTCTGTCTCTCTCTCTCCCGCTTGTTCTTCCCCGGGATCCGCAGGCTGCAAGTGGGTCAGAGGCAGATATCGACATCTTGCCCTCGCCCTGTACCCCTGCCGTTGCCGCCACTGCCAGCCAACCCTCGGCGGGGCAAAGCCACCCCCACCCCTTTGCGTTTGTCTGTGCTTTTTTTTCTTCTCTCTGTGCGTGGTGATTCTGTCAGAGGACGCGTTAGAACTGTGCACAGTGTCTGTTTCGTAAGCTATAGGGGATTAGTTGCTGAATCGGGTGAATTTTTTACTTGTCCTTAAGATTTTAGAGTGGGGATTAGTTGATGCATGTGTTTTGTACTTCTCGTGGAATGCTTGCTTGGGATAAAGATTCCAATTATAATTAATTAACGGAATTATTGAAAATATAGAGATTGTTTTTAAGTTAAACTATATAAGGCTGTTCATTATTATTTGATCTTTTTGATGGGATCAAAGTAGACCCCTTTAATATTTAAATTTCCATCTGGGCTACTTTCAACCGATTAAAAACCTTCACTTAAATGCACTAGTTAACGGCAAAATATGAAAAAACTTTCAAGGTGAAACAAGAAGTGGTCTTAGTTAAATTTAGTCAAGACTTTTTCATTTGTCTCTTTTTCGGAATATAAGCAAGATGCATCATTTGAATTCCCGTTGTAATACATAAATTGGGTCAAGCGCCGTATAATTGCAATATCGGATCATTATTGCGAATCTGTACTTGACCGAAACTGAATAAAATTTATTGGCCTGTTCTTATCGTCCTAACGAGCGATCAATGAACATACTATATATATATATATATACATCTATGAATGGCACTCCTGTATTATTTATCTCGTCGATGCTTGTAAGAGCGTCTCTCTCGTGAAACTACGCAGAAAAGCAACAATTCACACCACCGAAAGCTACTTTCATTCGTTCCCCGCCATTAATCTCAACGTTTTATGTATCCAGGCGCATTTATTTTGCCCGCCGCAGTTTCTTACTTATACAGTCTTCTTTCTATTCGATTCAAAATTCAAATTTATTCAAACGCTTCGCCTTCACTTTTCTCCTGAATATAAGTATATAAATAAATATAAAAGCAGTTTTGCGCGCTGATGGAACAGCGTATAATTTAGCATTCGAATGAGATATTCTAATGCATCGCTAATTATTTGTTTTTTTTTTTATTTATTCGTCGATTTGCAAGAGAGAGAGAGAGAATCACTGGCGCGCCCGATAAATACAATGTTTCAAAGCACTTTCTGTGCGGTGGTCTAGGCTTGCTACGGATTGTACAATATATATTATATATAGATACGCTGTCAAGGTAAAGTCTATACGCAAGGCCCTTCTTAAGCCGAAGTTTAACGTAATTAAATGTGTAAACTTGCGCACACAGGACAGTGGAATGAAGACTGTTTCTCTTTTTTTTTTTAAGAAAGCTCCACTCACACGCGACGTAGATCGAAATTACTTTTTAAGAAAATTCTGGATCTGGCTAGAGTCATTAAAAGTATAAGATCGAAGTGGAGCGCATCGGAAAGCACATAATTTTTATCAACCTGCACAGAAAACTGAAGTTCCCGAGAGATTTTCCAAACTTCGCAACTCGACGAAACATCCCAATATATAGCAACATATCACTCTCAAAGTTGCAAGACCCAGAAAAACCTTGAGAAAGCTGCCACAGAGACCGACTTGCAGATAAGAATAATTACGCAAAAACGTGTAAGCGAAAGATGTCGCAACACATCCCATCTATCCTCGCGATAAACTATCCCAACTAGACGTAAACGCATCGGTCTTACCCCTCGGCATCGCCACTGACAAGCATATAGAAAAAGCCGGAAATTCGAAAGAGGGATGATATCCCTAACGGATCTATCATCGTAAAAAGTACACCCCAAAATTACACATCCAGCGACGACGACGACGACGACCTCGAGAAAGAGGGTTATAACCGAGGTCGTGTATGAGAGTCTGCGGTAGATACAGAATCCGGCTAAGCCACTGAGCGACGGCGCAGTTAACCCAAATGTACACGCGCGTCTGGGAGAGGGAGTTTGCGCGCGTACACACGGGACCACGTGCAGAACTGGACCTCAGAGAGAGAGAGAGAGGAGGATTCGCTTATCGATTCTCTATCTCTCTCTCGCTCTTCCAATGCCACAGCTCTTTACGTTGCGACGATTCTCTATTTTCCCCGTTCCGCGGTGTTACGTATACTCTGTATTACAAGACGCGTATTATCGTAAAACATCGGCTTTCTCTCCGCTGTGGCATTTTTCAATGCCATAATGTTGCACCATAAACTTACATCGATCGAAAAAACCATTATAGAAGTTGGGTTGAACCGGTGTTTGCCTTTCCCACGAAAGAGTATAACTGCACACACGCATATCGAATGCTATATCCTCGCCGAAGCGGCAAATCGCGCGCTTATATCAGCGAAGGGATATTATACCCATTAAGCGCGTGTAATCCCGACGCAGTCCTCCAAACTGTGCACTGCACTCGAGTGCCGCTGTACAGCATCTTGTCTATACGATGACATGCGCTCTACTCATCGTTCAACGGCGTGACGAGTCGCATTATGCGCACGAAAGACGCTCGCATAATAATTGCAATATAGACTTATATATATATAGAGTGTCCTCGATGTAAGAGCCGCACGCCCGCGCCATTGCGCAACATACTTGACGATAAAGGTGTGTATCTCGCTTAAGCCCGCATACACATATAGTCGAGTTTTCCCGAGGAGGAGGAGGTGCAAATCGCACGCTCGAATCAGTGCCAGGTGGAAATAAGGTGCAAAGCGAGAGAGAGAGAGGGAGAGAGAAGGTTGAGGTCTGAGCGAGCGAGCGAGCGAGTTCGAGGTCGGCAGCTCCCTCACTTTCCCACACTGTGCATGTGCAACGAGAGAGAACACTGTGCACTACTATGCGCGTGCACTTACCCACCTGTGTATGTATGCGTACATGCGCTTTTTCCGCCTACAGTGTCTTATATATGCTATCTTGGATGAATTACCCTACAGATTTGAGTTATATGCGTGCATGTGTGTGTGACGCGTGTCGGACTTCCTTCTCGCGCAGATTATCATGTGTGTAACTGCGCGAGCTGATGGAAGGTCTATATATATGTATGTGGGGGATATTGACTGACAGCACAGTGGGTGTGTGCAGCGCCAACCGATGGGAAATGAAAGATCCGTACGATATGGAACTGCGCGATTGCTGCGGTTGTTTTGTTAGCGGCTTGACGTGATGCGCTCGTCTATCCACCCTGACATCATTTTTTTTTTTGAACTAATGAAACTCCCAGTAAGAATATTTTAAAGGGATATTTTCCTGCGAATTGTGCGTACAATGAATTTATAAGTGCAAAAAAGCAGAGAAAATACGTGAATATCATTCGGTATAAAGTCGTATATATAGCATGAAGCTTCCGGCGATGATGCGTCAACACCATTCAATTGTTGCCACCGCTGAAAGCTGTATAAAGAAAGACCAAAAAACCGTGCTACCGTCAATGATACTCTGTGCAGCGCGCGACCTTGTATACATGCGTCTATGTGAAGAAAAGACGGGATTTTCATTCATTTTATATACCGTATACGCACGAAAATGTATAATACTGAATAAGAATCACCAAGGCTTTTATATACCTGTCCTCGTAATGGGGTATGAGCAAGTATCACTCACGCATATAAAGAATATTTAAATTTCAAATTGAAAATTCAGCTAAACTTTTCAGAATATCGCAGATACTTTCACATAAAATATGGTATCTTTTAAATTATCAACAGCCACGGTCTTTCTTCGCAGACCTATTATGTCTATAAAATAAGCATAAAAAGCCATCCGCAGCAATCACACTCATCAGTACACCACAACAGGCTCGAAAACCAAATCTAAAAATAATTTCGTTCCACAATAGCAAGAGCGCCTCTCCGACATATCTACCATTCTTCGCGCGCACAGCACGTACACACCGTGACTTCCGGTGGCACAATAAAAAAAAAAAAGAAAAAAAATCGAGTCGAGTATATACAGTAGGTTCTCTATATCTTACTAGTATATCATAAAGGTAAGAAAAGAGCCGCGGCTTATAGGAACAAGGATCGCGCCTCGATTACCGCGGAATGCCTGGGCAGCAGCAGCAGCAACAGCCTTTGCAGAGTGGCGAATTACGCTTCGCAGGAGCGGCGGTGGCCGGCGACGGGTTATGTTCCGCGTCTATATAAAGGGACGCGTCGATGGCGTAGGAGGAGGTGAAATGCCGATCGAAGTGTGTGCACGAACAGCGGCAGCGAAGGAGAGTCGTTAGCGCGAGGGTTTGTGGGTGCCTCGGAGCCCCGAGAGAGAGAGAGAGAGAGAGAGATCGATAGTTCTCTAGCCCAACGACGACGTGTATATAGCCGTGTATATACGCGGGGCTCGTTCTCTCTCTCTTTCTCTCTCTCTCTCTCCCAGTTTATGACGTGAGTGCGAGTTTCTGCTGTTGCTGCTGCCGCCGCTGCGAAAATCGCTCGTGAGATAGCGATCCGGGGGCAGATGTGTTTTCTTCTCTCTCTCTCGCGTGTAACCAGCTGTTTCTTTCTTCCTCTTTGCTTTCCTGATTTTTTTTCCTGTAAAATCAAAAGTCGGTTTTATGGCTGCGAGAGAAGAGTTGGATTTCTACGTTTGGATCTGCGAGCTGGAGGATTTGTTGCGGCTGCTGGTGGCGAGGATTGCGTGGGGATTTCGAGCGATGATTGTTGTTGGCTGCTGCGGATCTTGCGCGGATTTTTTTCTTACCCCGGACGTCTTAGGAAGCGATGGTTCGTGGATGAAGAGATATCGTTCGTTTCGGAAAAACATTTTTTAATAACCGAAGAGTTTTGTGCATCGAGAAGAATTTTATGTAAATTGATGGTGTGCGGATGTAGATACCGGAGAAACGTTCATGGTTTTCCTGAGTATTCTCATATGTTATTGTATAGTATAATTGAATAACAGTTATCGAATTTCATGTTATTCGTTGTTTTAATTAACGTCGTGAATCCCAATCGAGAATATCAATAGTTGCTGCATATACAACGTTCTGTTATAGCTCTGATAATTACATTAATTAGAAATGCATAAATTGATATGTCGCAGTAATGCAGCGAATTTCCATCAAAACAATATTCACATATTCGTATTAGCGCGAAATTAATAGAATGAAGCTAAATATAATTGTAGTCGACGTCTATAAATAAAACGAGAATAAATTGTCTGTCATCGTGGATTCTCGAACAACGCACACTTCACCATCTATTCCCAATGTTAAAAAACATCAACATATCATCGAGTCTTGCCAGATTTGTATAAAACAATCAGGCGATGACGAATCTCCAAGACTTATGAAAACACGAATGATCGGCAGCAGCACAAAAACACATCGCATGCAAATAAGGACTCTTTCTGCCGTCACTTTAGTCATATACATTCGCTATCGCGTATATATACGCATAAAAACTCGCTCGACCGATAATGCACTCTTTTATAACTAATGTAAACATCGATATATATACATATACGTACACGCATAGCAAGCCAAGTCTCTCTATGCATTAACGAGACGCAAAACGCGAAGAGACATCGACGTGCATACGCTTGGTACAAACACAACAAACCGCGTCTCTCCCTCTCCCTGTCATCCAATCAAAATTCATAAATTTTCATCTCGTCGCATGACGCGACGCGACACCTGTACACTCTCGAATAAGAAAGCCGCGCACAGCAATCGGCCCGTCGTATATGTATATAATTGCAAAGGAGAGGATACACGTATTATACATACAATCCATCCCCTGCGCTACATATAGACGAGACGTATCTCGTCGATCGGAAACGAAGTAAAAGGACCAGCAAACGAGCCAAAAAAAAGACCATCACTTCTCCAACTTCTCTCCCGCCGCGAGCAGCAGCAGCAAAAAAAAGGAAGGCGTACACACAGCTCCTCGAGCAAAAAGTAGCGAGCCAAGTAAAAGGAGAGAAGCGGAGCATCGAAGGCGAACGCACACATACAGAGACAGTCGAACACAGACACGCATATATATATATAGAGGAGAGACAGACTAGAAAGGAGAGCTATACAGTCGCGAGAGAGACTCTGGCCGGCTATATATGTATATATACGCAAGAGAAGAGCGAGTCGACGCTCGTCAGAAATCGGCCAAGTGCAAAAATCGACGGGACGTGAATCAGCGCTGCTGCCTCCACTCGTTCTCCAATATATATATACGATATACATGCACGCGTATATATGTATAAAGTGACTGTCGAGCTATTTAATGGGTTGCACGCGCGCTCGTCAAAGTCAGTGACTCGCGGCGGGCCAAACGAACCGACTGCTGTGGTATCTGTATCTCTCTGTGTGCCTGTGCATAGCTGACCGAGAGAGAGAGAGATGCGAAATAGCTCGGCCACGGCTCAGCAGCACATATTCAGGAGCGCATGTATATAGGCAACAGGTATATAGCGCGCACACACAGGTCCCGAGGACAATGATCTCTGCCAAGGATAGCCGCTACCGCCAGGCTATAGGTATACGTTATATAGACCCACCGCCAGTCGTCGTGGTGCACAGCTCGAGCTTAGCGTATAGGTATTTCGGACATTCGCGTATATATGTAATGCCAGCTGAATGAGTCGCGGTTAAATATTGGATGCGAGGATAGGAGCGAAGCGCGGCGAAAACCGGATTTCCCGCGGTCTCTCTGTGTCTATGTGTGTGTCTCTCTGTGAATATAATATGAGAACGCGCTGTGCAGCAGCGGCGCAGCGGGTATACGTAGGAAGGATGGAAGAGCGGCGTGGCGCCACCTGTTGGAAGGACTGCCAAGCTCGAGGGCGTGAGCTCCCCAGAGAGAGCGAGAGAGAGAGAGAGAGACGGAAGTTTGCGTGTACCGTCGCCGCCGCAGTCGACCGATCGCCTGAGCCTTCTCTCGCCGAGTGCAACGAACGAAAGATGGCGGTTGCTGTGTCCCTTTTTGACGGGTTTTACATTGAGCGAGAGAGACCCGGTGGATTAGCGGATGAGTTGGATTTTTTGGCAATCGATCCCCGGGTATATATTCTGCGTGTATCCGCTATAACGGTGGATCGAGTTCCCGATGATGTGCCGCGCGGCATCGGCTATTTTAATTGCGAGCCGCAGGGGCTCACAGCGTCATCGGTGAGCTGCGATGTGAGCTGCGTTATAATGCAGTGGCTATTGAACTACTGCGCGTGCAGTCTAAATGCAATAATGCAAAAGTATCGGATACAAGTGTATATAGATGAGTCCATGCAAGATGCTTGAGTCCCAAGTTCGTCGGGCCCAATATTGCCGGATCGGAAAAAGCTCACGTGCGTTGCGCGGAAAACTTTGTATGAACTACCCGATCGTGCGGTACTTGCAGGCGATTTTACTCTGGGAGGGGGGGCGGGGGGAGCGAGCATATTATATTAGCAAGTCAAGCGCGACTTGCAGGCTTACGCTATTGATCGGACCTCTTAATTCTCGTCCACGACGCTGGAGCTTCAACACTCACCTCCCATCTCCTTTCTTCCATCGTCGATTCATTGCATTCTCGAGTACCATAATACGAGAATATGTATATGTGAAACTCCAATAGAGAGGGTGTGCGACGGTTATTGTATAAAAGCCGCACAGGGGAAGACCTTCGCGAGTGCAGATTTAGGTCAGACGCGCGAGAGAACGCGAGAGAGAGAGTCGATAGTGCGCTGATAAGGTACAGAACGGAGCGCGCGCGAGGCGTCCGATTACCAAAGCGACCGACCTACATCGCGAGTCGCTGGCGTACACGCTGTGTCGCGAGACACTACTTCTCTCTCTCTCTCTCTCTCTCTCTCTCTCTCTCTCTCTCTCTCAGCTAAGATGTGTGTCTACACTCACACACACACTTATACACGTACACACGGCATGTTTTACTATTATCACGTTTTATTATACGCGCGGCATTAGAGCGTTGACTGCGGTGCATCCTATATGTCTATTATTCGCTTGTATATAGAGTCGCGCGCGAGATGGAAACGAACTGTACGAGCATAGTATATAGCTTCGCCTCGACTCCGCGGAATCCATCGCTCGACGCGACTGAGATATATATTTGATTTTATTTCGGTGCGAGCCTCGGACGCCGCTTTCGGTGCACGAGGCTATCTTTGCCGGACTACGGAGCCATGCGTGTGTGCACTCGGCCGCGAGCGCTCGAAGCTTCTTCTGTAACTACTGCTGTACTACTACTGCTCTGGATTCGACTTGGAGAATACTTTTTAGAATCGCGGTTATTGTGGGTTTATGTGCGTGTGTGTTTTATATGTTTACAGTACGATATAGCGAGATTTATAGGGAAAAAATTGGGTGAAGATCGTCACGATGTTTGCGGAGAATCAAGAAAATTATAGCGTCGAGCTACCTTGTAGTTTTTCCACTGGGGAATAATATATCACTTGATACCGCCAGCACGAGATTAAATAATTTACAGCGTTATACTTGATGCGACTATCTGATGGCAAATATTTTATGGCTTTGTTTAAACAGTTTTATAATTGTAATTAAGTATAAACAGAAGATATTCCATTCGCATACTTCTATATTGCAATCGTATATATATGTATATTCTTTGCTCCTTTTTTTATTGTACGTAAAGGAACAACATTGCGTGGCTGCCCCTGACTTCGTTTCTTCTTTTACTCAAACTCTGTCTATATATATATACATGCAAGTTAAACCAAACTATGTGTGCTGTTGACGAATTGTAAGACTTTTTATAGTCCGTTAATATAGTGTTACGACACATACCGGGAACGCAATACTTTATTGCTCTTCACCTACCGCGTAAAAAATACAAATTTACCATATATACCAGCTCATCAATCATCAATTCCACGTTTATATTAACGTCTCTCTCACCTATACGGCAAGGAGAGCCAAATTTTTCCTCTCTCTCGAACCACCCATTATTAATTTGTTTACAAGACGCACACATGCAAAGGTATACGCGAATACGCGGGCCCGTATATAAAAAAGAAGTCAGACAGCTCATAAGTGGAACGTGTATGGAAGGAAACCGGTTCTCGTCGCGTTGACCCATCGGGCGGCGGCGTACATGTATGTACAAAACGACCGAAATAAGCAGAGTATATAATGCATTACCTCGAAACGTTTGGTCTTCGCGCAAAGAGGAAGAAAGAAAAGAAGAGAGGGATGGATGGGCACAGATGCATAATCGCCGCAGCGCGCGGGTATAAATTATCGCGCGACGTGCGCAATTAACCGCGAGGGGGCGTCGTTATACCCACACACACACACACACACGCACACACACGTACGCGAAAAACCAAAGTTCGCGGCTGGAGGTAAGAAAGAGACACGGGAATAGGGAGAGATAGGAAGAAACGAGCTACGCAGCCCCTGGCACTGTAGTTCCAACTAGGTAGCCGATAACAACTGATAAGACGCAGAGACGAGTGTCTCTCTCTCTCTCTTCTTATATACATCGTCTGTCATTCCTCGGTCACGTTGCGCTAGCTGCACTATCGAATATATATAGTAGGAACTCGGTTTTCGCCCGCTGTTTCGCGACGTTGACACTGCGCAGCCCCGATACTTCGCGACTCGAGCCACTGAAATTAATTATATGACACAGCCGTTGCGTAAACTCGTTAAACTTACTCAACTGTTATAACCGAGATTAGTTACTGTATTATACCCGGTACTCGAATTTGCTGAAAACAAGAGCGTTTCAATTTTCAAAGACGTATATAAAGAAAGTGGTTAATTAACTGCCTTTTTCATCAAACGAGTCCGCATATTGCGCAAGTGCACAAGACGTTTTATCGCAGTTTTAAATGAACGTCTGGAACGAGACTCGTCGCGATATTCTTTTGTATTTAATGCCGAACAATGCATTACATAATTGCTACATTTCTGTAATTCTTTGAATACTTTATTATTGATTACGTAAATGCCCGTGCACAGCTCTTTTAACAGAAATTTCAGATGGAAGAGTGGAAAAGATGGACATCTCTTTATAAGTATGCTTTTTATCAGTCTTCTTATTTGAAGACGTTACGAAACGCATCGTTTATTGGGTATATATTATATACCTCGTTCAACTCACTGATTGATATCATTCATATACCGATTTTTAAGTTGGATGTATAAATTCTGCGCGAATAATTTGGATATTTCGACGTTCGTGGATCTAAAGAATTAAGATGGATGCTTCAAATTATTCGTAATACCGTGATTATACCACTATTGTACCCGTTACTTTATAACGATTATTTTTAATTATATACCTGTATAAATACTAATGCGTATGAAAGAGAATCGGTATAGAAGCTTGATGCAATATTAAATGATTATTGCATCACGAGAGATTCGAAGTGACATGTATAAATTTGAAGCAGATTACACGACTGTAATTAAAGCTTATACCAATTTAGCAGACGATAATAATCGTGCTGGAGGTAGAACCACTGTATACAAGATCAGCATTGTCTACCATCCTAAAGTGGATATATAGATAAGAATTGATTATCCATTGACTCAACCATAAAAAGAAAACGAAAATCCATTCAATTTCAACATACACCTCAATATAATCGACAATAGGGAACCAAAAAATCTTACAATGAATAATTTATTATTTCTTTTATTATCAATTAATGTGATAATTGTGTTCTGTGTTGGTCAAGCAAGTCGAGTGACCTGCCCAAGAGTTAAACAAGTCGAGAGATTAAGATTAACTTTATAGAGTATACGTTCAGCCGTAAAAAAATCCGTATAAAAATATTTATAAGGATAAAAGCTCCATTTCTACGATAAAGTCGAAAAATGTCCAGCGTACGGGCAAAGCATTTCGCAAAAAAGATCCGCCTTGGTGTGCGAAGCACTCGAAAACGCGCGATAATTGTTACGACGCGAAGGTGCGCTTCACGTCGCTCATTATGTGGGTCGCACACGGGGCTAATTAACTGCGACACATTCGCATGAGCACACAAACACAGGCTCGAAATACAAATAAAAAAAGAAGGAAAAAAAAAAGAAAACGAGGTGGAAACGCATGTGGGCATATGATACGCGCGGCACGCACACGTGCACACGGCTCTTGTGTCTCTCGACTCTGTATATTTTCTCTCTACCGTCGGCGGCAGTATAGCAGATTCGCCAGACTCGATAGACCCGCATGAGAGACAAAGACACAAATCCAGACGAGCAGAGAGACGCGGAGGAGTATATAAAAAGCTCACTTTGCGCGGAGCCATAGTAACGCGCAGATTTTACCTGTGTGCCCTGCATCTGTCTCTGTGCGTGGATATTCCTAAAAATATGTGTGCGTGTGTCTGTGCGGGTTTGTTTGACAGATTCGGATGTCGCGGCGGACGCATGAAATATGCATGTAGAGAGAGAGAGAGAGAGAG
>UELV01085852.1:0-11491 GCA_900490015.1 Megastigmus stigmatizans | reverse complement strand
TATATATATATATAGTCAGTTATTGTGTACAAAGTTAGTATTCTATCAAAACAAAATTACATTAATTTTTTTTACTTTGACTTAGAATACCCTATATAATAAAAAAAAAGTTTACTAAAAATAAAGTGCTAGTTGTTAGAAATTACCAATACAATTAATTTTTGAATAATAAGTCATTCATACATGTATTTAAATTTTTTATGTACATCATCTAATATTATTATTTTTAATTAAATATATATTTAAAATAGTGAGAAATTATTGTTAATATATAGTGACGTTGATTGTATTCCAAAAACGAAAAATTGTTCAGTATAACAAGAAAATGATGAGTAATACGATCTTAAGCAATTTTTATATGCGAGTGTCTTCCGTGTTTACAAAATACTGGTACAGGCGCTATAGCACACGCATCTCTCTTCTCTCTTGCTCTTGTTCGATCTCTTTCAACGTCATTGCAGTCGCTGCATCGCGAAGTACAGTGATTCCCCGCTTGTGAGCGGCAGTTAGTTATTCCCCTCGAGAGGAGAATGAGTCTGTCGTACAGCATTCGCAGCGTATATAAACACTTTTACGAGATGAGCATGCTACAGTTCGAGTTACATTCTCTACTAGTACAGAGTACCTTCCTCTGGTAAGTAAATTTCGTATGTATTTTCTAGAAAGTAATTCATTAGTTTTTAAGCAACATTTACTTACATTCTTAATCTTGAATTGCAAATACTTCGAAAATTATATGTAGTGTAAAATTTGCAAAAACTTTTTTAACTGTAAATTAACAATTTGAATTCGGAAAAATTTTCTTTGTTTATAATAATATAAAATTCAAAATGAGTTTTATAGCAATAACAATTAACCTGTAAATTTATTACTTTAGGCACTCAAAAATGAAAGCAGCTTTAGTACTTCTTGCTTTTGCAGCATCGATTCTTCTGACGTCTGCTAATATTAAGCCCGAAAGGCCGACATCACCATACATCGTAAGTATATCAATGTGCATTTACAATATCTAAATAAAAGAGTTTACTTATTTTATAGTATCCACTAAATTACACGAATAAGACTGGATTCAAAAGAAATTATTTTATTTTACATGTATTTAATTTATATATTAAATACAACTTGTTTATTCAATTTTTTAATTCTCTACGATAAAGAAAATCCATGGGTACTCGTATACTCCATTTACATTTATTGCCATTATTAATTTATTAATCATATTATATTTCTAAATTCTTAGAATCGATTCCTTGAAATTCAAAGTGGAAGTTGTATACAATTCTTTTAGAAAAATTATAATGCATATTCAAAGAAACTCATAAAAATAAAATGTTTCAGAATCGCCCATCATTACCAGCGCCACCACGCTTCAGACGAGAAGCCAAACCTCAGGATCGAGGTTCGATTAGTCTAACACAGACTAAGCCTTTGAGTGGTCCAGAAAGGCGTCCATCATACAACGCTGATTATAATCATAATATTTACAAAGGCAAAAATGGTGAAATTACAGCCAGTGGAGGTGCCCAGAAGTTACCAGGTCAAAGATGGGAACCACACGTAGGAGTTCAAGGCACTTGGCGATTCAAAAGGGAAGCTAATCCTCAAGATCATGGTTCAATTAGTATTACCCAAACTAAACCTCTGAGTGGTTCAGAGAGGCGTCCATCATACAACGCGGACTACAATCATAATATTTACAAAGGCAGGAATGGTGAAATTACAGCCAGTGGAGGTGCTCAGAAATTACCAGGTCAAAGATGGGAACCACACGTAGGAGTTCAAGGCACTTGGCGGTTCAGAAGAGAAGCTAATCCTCAAGATCATGGTTCAATTAGTCTTACACAAATCAAACCTCTTGAAGGTGCAGAGAGGCGTCCATCATACAACGCTGAATATAATCATAATATCTATAAAGGCAGGGATGGCGAAATCACAGCCAGCGGAGGTGCCCAGAAATTACCTGGTCAAAGATGGGAACCACATGTGGGGGTTTCAGCTACTTGGCGGTACAAAAGGGAAGCTAATCCTCAAGATCATGGTTCGATTAGTATTACTCAAACTAAACCTCTGAGTGGTCCAGAGAGGCGTCCATCTTACAACGCTGATTATAATCATAATATCTACAAAGGCAGGAATGGCGAAATTACAGCCAGTGGAGGTGCTCAGAAATTACCTGGTCAAAGATGGGAACCACACGTAGGAGTTCAAGGTACTCTACGTTTTTAGGAAGTGAGAAATATTCAAATGTCATAAAAGAGAATCAAGAATAGTTTATCAGTTTTTGAAAGTTCGGGAATCAGTTCCTACGGAACAGTTCTATTTACATAAAAATAGAACTATAATTTATTTTGTTCTACTATGTGTTCATGTGTCAATGTCTTCCTTGAAAGGTATGACAACAATACGTCCGTCCAGCTTATGAAAGAAAGTTATTTGTGTCTTATATTAATACTCATGATATTATCATGCCGAAAGCAAGAATATTATTACTTTTGGTGCGATAGCAATCCTACTTTACTTAACTGGTGATACGAAATAGCGAGATTTTTTATAAATACATTTTAGCTGATTATATGTATGCTAAGAAAAACTAATAAGAATTATTTAAATGTAATAATTAGTAATTCTGTCAAATAGTTTACTTCTATAATAGTATGGTTCATAAAAGAAATTTTAAAATATTATGATCAATCGAAATTTTGTAAATTATTCTTTAGGAAAAGCGATAATATGATTCTACTACCGAATTTATTTTATCTGTTATAAAATATGATTATGAAAACTTATATATTGTACTTACTTATTAAAAACCTTTCCAGCTTAAATATTTTGAAAACTAAATCAGAATTTTTGCTTCATTTCAGAAGTGATTTACTGAATAGTCTTAATGCACAGATACTTTAATAAATTACGTTAGATTCTCTTTGGATAATTTATCGTATATATGTTAACCAATAGTAATTGAGCTACTTGATTACTCTGAAACTTTATTATACTTTCATTATTTTAAATATTATTCAAATAATACAGTTGTACTATAAAAAGTTATTAAAACTGTAAGCTTAACTGAAGACTAAAACCTTTTTTGTAAATAATGTATAATAACATTCTTTCCATATATATCTTAATATTTTATTGTATGTACACTAACCAAAACAGCGTAGTTTTACCGTAGTTTTTTTGTTTTAACTTTAGAAAGTTAAAGTTCGGCGATATAACTAAAGAAACTGACATTTATAGTATATTTAAATACCTTAAATAGGCAACTATTAAAAGCATATAATAGCAAAATAATTTTTATGATTGATTTGCAAATAGACAAATTCTTTATATTCAAGAGAAAAAGTAGGAAAACCAGGGATTGATGTTATTTGAGCAAAATTCCACTCGGTCTTTAATCTCGCGTTCATCCGCATAGCCCGAAATTTTTTGCACACGCGGGTATTAATTCCATTCTGATGGATCTTCACAGCTGACACTTTCAATCCAGCGAAGCGAACGTACTTGCTATACAGGATAAAAAAGCGCTGCATTGGCGAAACGATGAATATAACGTTCCCCGTGTTCAGGAGTATAAACTGAAATTTTAAATACGTCGAGTTCAAGATATTTTTGATAAAATTTATAAGCTAGTTAAAACCAGATAAATTTCAATTTCTATAATAATAGTTGTGACAGATTAATAAGTTTACGTGGTTGGATGGTTTTACAATAGCAATACTTAAAATCAAATTATAGAGGAAGCTTTGTAATGGTTAATTTTTTTTTAAATATAGGAAGATATTTCAAATACATTTCAGCATAAAAATAAGCGATTTTTCCCTTGTGTACATGTGTGTGTGGACTCACATATTTCTCCATCTAGCCTATATTGGAATAAATGACTAAAATAGAAGCTAAGTGCCAATGAATTGTTAACGGTTTTTGTCGTACCTAAGTATGACACTATAAATATTTAGGAACTGTGTAATTTTTTATAATTAAAGTCTTTATTTATAATCCTCTTATTCAGATCATTTTTAGAAATTCGTATTATTCATTCCTCGTGTGTGAATAAAACTAAAATTCAATAGAGCAGTTTACTGTTTGCTAGAATCCTAGTGACTTCTTTCTCTTTCATGTATTTTTTTTTTCGATTTTGCTAGGCACACACACATCCACCCACTTTTTGTTTATCTATATTTATTTCTTTTTATTCTTTGTTCCGCATTCAGAATGGCGCGCCATTGTAGCTGTGCACGTGGGATTCGTGATGAACGCGCCTTGTGCCGTGCAACAGGGACAAATATATATATACATGAAGGAGATTATTGGGAAAGCATTTATTTCGCGCCATCGAATGGTGCGTGCAGAAGTGTTTTAGTCCGTGTCGTGGAAGGGGAGGGTCGAACCTCTCAGAAATGAAATATTGCCGGCTACCGTATAAACTGAAACCGTTTCAGCGTGCCGGATAATCCGGCAATAATTTTGCCTCGCAAGTTATGTGCCGTTCTTTTATTTAGAAATGCCATTTTTTCAGGTAAATATTAGCTATCTCTTTCATTGCATATTTAAAGAAAATTAATGGCTAACATTCTCTCGAATTTCGTTTTGATGATTTGTGCCTCTAGCATTTCGAATTTTTTTTTTTTTTGTTTTGAATTATTAGTGATAAAAAACGGATGAAAGTTAAATAACAAAGCGGGAATCCAGAATCTTATTTGCTACAAAAACATTTGTCGTGACATGGTACCGTTAGTGTTACAGTCCTAATCACGTGCGAATTCCTAATTCTTTAAGAAAACTAATTTTATAAATATTTATTGATTTAAAAAAAAATTAATAATAAAAGTGATTGTCGTGAAATCTGTATCTCACACTTTCAGTATGCTGCTTTATTTTATTCGTACACATTCATTGACACATAGTTTCTTTAAATTTAAATAATTTCTTTCAATATCTAAGTAATATATAATTCATAAATAAATAAACCAATAATAACATAAGCTATAAAAATTATATTTTTAAAAAAGGGCAAGGACTGCTAAATAAATTAAACATTTTTAGTTGCTTTTCAAAATTCAAAACATTCTATCACATATTCCTTAGAGTCTACGAATCTTTATTTTTTTATGTATACCATCATGGACCCATTTGTTGATCAAGACCCAATTCTTGATCAGCTTTGACAGTATTTTATCAACAGATTGATTGCATACCATTGGATTATGATTACTATCGTGATTAACTTCATTAATATCTATTCCTTACTTATTATTTAATACAAACATTTGTTTTATACAATGTTAAACTTTGATTAAGAACTGGATCCTCTCGTGATCAAGAATTGGCCCCATGTATTTAAATGACGGAGATAAAGATTTGGATCACTTGATGTTTTATGTCAAAGTATTCATTTTAAATTTAATTATTAGTAAGTGAACATTTTTCTTTGTATTAAAGAAAACATGAAAACAATATATTGAAATACGCTGGAAACCAGTGTCTGTTTTTCCATTTTTCTCGTTAGTACTTACATGGATTAAATTTGTTTACATTAAAACTACTTTCCTTATAATATTATCCCTTATTTAATATTTTATTATTGGTAATTTTAATAACTTTTTTTACAAAAACTTTGGTATTTAAAGTACAAGAGGAAAGAATTTGAAAAAGAAAGAAGATTATAATTATAATATACAAGGATTTTACTAAAATTTTTAGAATAGCGAATATATTAAATGTTGAATAAAGAATTATAAGGAAAGTAAAAATGAATTTAACACATGTATTTGAAAACTGTAATAAATAGACGCTGGCTTACGAGAAGGCAATAGACGAATAGGCCCTGGAAATAAAGATATTCACCTCTCTTTATGTTTATAATGCATATCTATATATATTGTTTTGTAGTATATATAGAGATATATTAATGCATAACATTTTATGGTATTTAACTTAGAAAACGTTAATAGTTAACATAAAAAAACGATAGATCTCAATTTTTAAAATGTAACAATTTCAAGTCGAGGAAACAACTTAATTTAATTAATTTTTTTGGGCAAAAGCAGAATAAAAATCGAGTTGCGAAACTTGTTCCATGAATTTTTCCTCCTTACAAAACCGGTATAAGTTATTTTATAAAATGTTTTAATCGTCTTAAGAGCAGATACTTGCAGCTCAGGATTGTAGTTGCAAACCAACTCTCAAAGGCAATGTATCAGTGTTCTTTCGCAAGTTTAAAATT
This sequence comes from Megastigmus stigmatizans, assembly GCA_900490015.1. Taxonomy (NCBI): domain Eukaryota; kingdom Metazoa; phylum Arthropoda; class Insecta; order Hymenoptera; family Megastigmidae; genus Megastigmus; species Megastigmus stigmatizans. Next base: position 5,265 of record UELV01085852.1, on the reverse strand, counting down.
CAATTGTATTTCATTTGGCAATAAATATATGAAACTAGTTAAGTATAGTGATAATAACAGTGTAGTAGGTTGCAGAGGTTTGAAAAATTAAGTTGTAGTACCTTCCTAACCAAATTTTGCTGGTTTTAAAAGTGTAAATTAAGTATTTGCAATGGTTTAGAAGTCAAATAAATGTTGTCAAATGCTCTTACTTGACGCGGACATCAATAATAACAATTTTTTGCAAATCACGCATGTGGGTATTTGTTGAAACATAATGCGTATAAACATTGTAAGTTATAGTCTTTAACGTAATTATTATTCCTGATACAATAATTAAGGAGCTTTGCTCTAGTATTATTTAGTTTGACTTGTGAATATGGCATCACTGCTACCTATTTGATGCAATTTAACATAAACAAATGGATTCATTATGTTACAGATTAAGTGACGTAATCAACAATAATACACCTATAATATCTATAATTGAAAGATTCAATTAAGTGTTTAGTCATATTATCACTATCATCGAGGAAACATTTTTACAATGTTTTTAATAACAAAAGTTATCATCATCTTTCTTTATGTACTTGTCAGCAGATGCACAAATTCACTCGAAAGGCAATTACTCAAAACCCATTGGTTGCAAGAGGTAATAATTCCAAAAGATGTAATTTTCGTCGAGTCTGATAATCATCCTTCGTTCGCATTATTTGAGAAAGATGAGGATGATTTTGATCAGTATAACGTTAGCGTGCAAAGTTTTTCCGACAGTCGTAAAAAATGCACTTGCTACTTTCTCGTGAAGATTGAAGTCGTTAATCCTGTTTTGTCGTATCACCTGACAACTATGAATAATGATCACGAAATTCTGAGTTTTGAAATTTTCAGAAGCACGTTTATTACCACAGAATTATTCATCATTAACATGAAAACCTGCCAACTTAGGTACATAAACATGACTTATGTCACAAATCCAGAAGAATGGAACTTCAAATTCGTGACGACCTTTGAGGATAGTGTTGATATAATATATACAAGTCTTCAGTCCTACAACAATAATCCGTGTTTATGGATGTATAATGCTACAACTAATAACATAAGCAAGCCAGTTCTTTTTCCTGCAATGAAAAACATCATCGAAAATCGAGTTGTCAGATCAGCGTCTCACTTGACCAACAGTACAAAATACTTTTTCAGAGTTGGCTATATCGACCATCAAGATTTCGTAATAGTCGATTCTAAAGATAGCGAATTCATTAAATCACTTGAATTTGTCACCCAATCAGTTACGCTGAGCGATATTCAAAGTCAAGTGTCAACAGAAAATGGAGCTATTAGCTTTTGTTTTACTAGTAACTACACCAAAGTCAATTGTACAATGATGAACTTTCAATTAGAGAAGTTGACAGAAGTCGAATTGGACGTTGAGCATCCACTACAGTTTTTGGAAAATTATAATCTAGAAGGTGGTGGGATCCTTTTACTAACCGGTTACTGCAAAAAAATGAAGCTTTTCATTTGTGAAGTGGTTGAAATTATTTTAACGAAAATTCTCGCTGATAGAAAACAAGAGGAATCCAAGGTATTAGCAAGCATAGATTGTGTTCCCTTTCAAACAAACTTCTTAACATTTTTTGAAGCAGACGGTGATATTTGTGTAAGGCTGATGTGCCTTACGACAAAATATGTAGATCTAAATGTGTTTCATATTTTTGTTAAGTGTTTCTGATGAACGCACTTATAAGTGATTGTGTGATCACCTTAAATAAATTAATTTATGTGTATGTAATGGCAGTAATCAGATTCCCGCAATTATGTTTTCAAAATTACGATTTTTTTATATAGTGCTTAAATATAATTGTTGTTTAAACAATTAAAATAAACAGAATCAAAAACACGTTAACTTTACTTTCGATCGGTTGTGCAATAATTCCAATATTGATATTTTACATTAATTAATAAACGTTGCACAAAAAATGTTATAAACATTATCCTTGCCATTTTTCCCGTAGCATCGATTCCTGCTATTAGTTTTTCAATATTTACGAAATTTAGTATAAATTATTTAAATAATTATTATTTAAATAATTAAAATAAACAAAAAAAGACAATTAATCTTATTTTCCGGTTATGCAATGAAAAGGTTTTTTTGATGGATTTAATATTAGCTACTAAATTTTAATTTGTTTAATTATTGCATCGACACTGCACTCTGTTTTAATTCTTAATCATTATCTAGACTTCTAACGTAGAGTATTCATTTTTTAAGATATTCATACATCTTTAATCGATCCCAAATGTGCAGAGTGATGTAAAGAAAAAATATATTAGTAATAGATCAATAAAGTTAAATACCATTCGGCGCTATTAGTACTTGGATGGAATACATAAGAAAATTCATAAATCAAATAAAAATATAAATTCTTTTATTTCGTATAAAATATTATTGTGCACGGTTCCCTATTGTTTTATCTTATTTATCAATGTAATATTACTTTTTAATAAACTGTGCTATAAAATAAGTTTAGTATTTTATGAATACGTATCGATGTTCCATGAGAAAAGATTTTATTTTAAATTTCAATTATGAAATAGTACATTGTGTAGAAAATGTGTCATTGTAAAGTTTATGTGAAGGGAGTCACATAACTTAACACGTCGAATAGTAAGCAGATTTTATCATACACTAATATGAATAACAGAAATTTATTAAATTAATTTTTTTTTATTAAATAATGAATAAAATGGGATATACTCATGAATTTATTTAAGTAATTTAATTTAATTCAAAAAACCTACATTTTGTGTATAAAAAAATATAATACCTTAAGAATACAGAAAACTGGTTTTTAGAAGTATGTAATCTCACTTGACTTTGTTAAGCGTATCGTGTTTCCTAATGATAAGAAACGCGTGTGTCAATGTCATTGTTACCACAGAATACTGAGCATGCATTACTACTAGAAGTAATGCATGCTCAGTATTCTACTAGAAGTAATTGATTGACGTATATGTACATTTTATCAGTCGAACAGACTATTTTATGTTAAATGCATATTCAATACTTTTCGGAATAAGTCGGAATCTATGTTAAATACTCTACTTCATAGACTTAATATTCATTTTTCAAAATTCGTTGATTAATTAGTTGTATTCACATACATCATTTTAATTAAAAATCACTCAATTATCTATTTATTTATTAATAAACTCAATTATTTGATAAGTTGTTGTATTACTCACAGTCATTCTTTACTTAATTATTCAACGCAAATTGGCGAGTCACTTTGACATTATGCTCTACAGTTTTCTTGTAGTATTCTTAAAACAAATTATTATTCAAAAATAATTCATAAATAAAAATATAATTAAAAATCATATATTAGCGCATTAAAATGATTTAATAAAATAAAGCTACATTAAAAAAAATTCGCTGCGGACAGGATTCGAACCTGCGCGGGTAAAACCCAATGGATTTCAAGTCCATCTCCTTAACCGCTCGGACACCGCAGCCGCGGTGAGTTTTGCGATTGTATAATTTCATTAAATCTCAGTACTTTACAGGAAAGTCTTTAATTTTTCTAATATTTGTAAATAATATTAGAAATATGTTTTGATTGCATCAATAAAAAATTAAACTTGATACTGAAGCTAGCAAGCACGTAAATAACCGAAGTCGCGGTACGCAGTGGTTCTCAGCTGGAAACAAAATGAATAGAAAATGTATCAAAGGTGCCTAAAAAGAATGCTATGCATGTCTAATGTATTATAAACTTAAAATATTCAGTTTCAGACAATGAACAAGCGAAGATTTTTTTATAACTGTTAAAAAGCCCCAAATACGGGTTGGCAGGTAGATCCCATGATGTGCATTTTCCTGCCTTTCAAGTCAAATATTTTCGAAAATTATAAGCCTGCTAATTTTCTAAAATTGACAAATGGAATAAAGTTACAGCCATTGTCTAGGTCGGCTGCTGCGCCACTTGTTATGCAGTTTTCAAATTTATATAAGTCTAAAATGCTGAAAAAAATTAAAAAAGGCTAATTTATTCGTTTTATTATTACGTATTCTTTTTCAAATAAGTACGTATCGAAATGGCGTTTTACTTATTATTAATACCCTAGTGGTAGAACCTTGATAGAAACATAGTCGAGTTGATGGCTATCCCGCAGCAGTTTCGGGTAAATTATCGAGTTTTTAGCCGAATAACTGGTTTAGCAGCTGAATAACCCCGGATATTTCGCCATAGTTATGGAACGCAACCGGCTAAGGACTCATCTATTTGAAGCATCACATTTCTTGTTTGTTTATTATTTTTAATCTATTTTAGCTCAAGTATTAAATTTTATGACAATTATAGATTGTATAGATACTGTATTTTATTCAATTTAATGTATTAACTTGACAATTAATGATTAATCGAGGAAGTTAAGCGTTTCACCAGTACCACAAGATCGAGAGAGATATAAAACAGGTGTGTGGACTGCGGAAGGGCTACGGCCACGCGGCGACGCTCGGGCTACATACTTCTGTCTTCTATAAGACGTTTCCTTCTCAGCATAATAAAGCAAGCATGGACAGGCTTCGTCACTAGTATAAACTTATGTCAACGTTCACAAATACACACTTTTGATATAGATTACGGTACGACAGCTGCCTTAAGGCCGTCGTTGGTCGTTCAAAAAATAAGGTTATGATCAGTAGTCTACTTCGCTCTATAGGTTCTCTCAAACGTCAAAACGCAATATGACCGCCATGTTGACATCATTGACTCGATTGAACGGCGCATTTTAATAGATTACGGGAGAACTTTCACTTTTAGTCTAACTCTGTTATTTATATTAACTCTTTATTTTTTTTATTATGTAATAGTTTATTAAGAAAATTATGTGGTATCGATAAATGTATACATAAAAGCGCGGTCATGTAAGTCATGTGAATTTCTAGATATTTATAGCTTCGCCTAGTCACAGCCGAATTTTTTCCAATTTTGAAGTTCTGGCTGGTGGAAACTATATAGCTAAGTGCTAATCAAGCCAAATTTATTAATTTCATTTTCAATATTTTGAGCTTATTTTTGTATCAAAATCTTTAACATCTAACTTTCAAGTTACGAAATAAAAGTGCTTTATATTTAATTTATAATTTTCATTTAATATTTTTAAATCTGAAAATTTTCATCTTAACCCATTAACGACCAAGACCCCGAACAATCAACATCTTTTTCAAGGTTTTTTTTCAACTAAAAAAAAGTTTGAAAAAATTTGAAAAAGATCATATCC
>UELV01085850.1:17101-29551 GCA_900490015.1 Megastigmus stigmatizans | reverse complement strand
AGAGAGAGAGAGAGAGAAAGAGAGAAAGATCCAAAATATGCAGACACGCGCCAGTAGCAGTAGACTCAATTACGTCGCGGGCGTAACGTTTTTCAAAAAGCATGCATATGCGCAGTGGGCGCGCGTAGTAGGTGTGTGTATATATAAGCACGCTCGAGGGAATCGCTTTGAGCATCGGGGCGTCGAGTTCCCCTTTTAATTTGAGGTTCTTTTCCGGACTCTGCTCTCGCGCGGCGCGCGCGTACATATACATATACCCTCTTTCTCTCGCGCTCATTCTCTTATGTACTCGTACCGCGTGAGCGGCGTGCACTCGTTCTCAAAAGGTGCGAGAACTTTCGCGTACACCTCCCTAGCTGTTATATATATAATTGTGTCACCGGCAAGCGTCGTCATTAAGTAAATTTTAGCATAATTCGAAAGAGAAACGCGCGTCGGAATTAATGCGCGACCGCGCGAGGGTATATAAAGTGGAGGCGGCGGCGCAACACAACCGATGATTGAAGCGCGCTGATGTGCGCGTCTCCATGCGCACCGCGCGCCGATGGGTTTTGTCTGTTTGACTTGCGGCGGCGGCTGACTCGGCAACGTATACGCGGCCAAATGCCTTCGCGCGCTGCTTAATTCTCACGCGATTTCGCCTTTCGGAGCTTCAGCTTCGGGCTCGTGTTTGCGGAGATGGTTTCTGCGGATGCCATCTTTTGCGGGATTTCATGCTGCCGAGTGTTTTGATCCACTTAAATTTCTTGATATGTGTAATTTATAATACTATATATGGCATTGGTAGAAAAAATTTTAAGAGCTAAAATTGAATATCCAATAATTTCTCGGTATTTCGTCCAATCTAAATTATATTAAATCATTATGTTTTAGAGTGAGAAAAAGACCTTTATGGTTCGTAAAAGAGTATATGTAATCTCAAATAAGGGTTAAAGCTAAATAGTACTTTTCGTACCGTGGGCGTAAAAGTTTACACCCACGTATGATCGCTAGATCTGGAATCACACAAAGGGTGTCATTATTTTTCGATTCTGGGGGCGTAAAATTGCATTTTTCAACATTGGTGCAAGGCGAGTGTAAAATGCAGCGACTTTACGCTAACTGCATCGAAAAATCGTTTTTCAACCTTAGTGATTAATATGAATTCAGTAAGAATTTCAATTAAACTTTATAAGTCTATAAGAATCATATAGAGTTCATGCTGTACTTCAAGTATATCTATTGATATAAAAGAATTAAAGGCCATTAATGTCTCATTTAATTTCATCACTGTTCGATGAAAAGAAGAATAAATCAGCACCTTGAAACAAAAGTAGTTAACTCGAGTTTATAATATATCCGGCACAATATTCTCTTACCGAGACTCAATCGCATCAAAGACTCATCAGCGACCCGAAATCCCTAACATAGAAAGCTTAATCACGCGAGTATCCGAGCGATCAGCTAATTAACCGGTTGCTAAGTCAAAGCGTATCAACGCGCACGTCCATTCAGGATCATTCCCGTAGCCTTGCTAACGAGCAATAAAGTGGCAGCAGCAGTAGCGGGGAGCAAAGAAACGGTCGAAAAAGAGAGGAGCGACGATAACAACCAGCTCTCGGCAGCCTCAGCAGCAGCAGCATCTATCAAAGCTCGAGCTTTCGGCTCTGCCTCTCTTTCATCCTAGCCAAAAAGGAGCGGACGGGGATCTATGGAGTCGCCTCGAGGCATTTCCCCGCTGTAGAGAGAGAGAAGGAGAGGAGGCCAAGCTGCGTTATATTATTTCCTGACACTGACACGCTACTGAAAGCTCCGTTTCTCTCTGCTGTTCCGACAGTCTCTCGTACACCGGCACACATACACACACGTACACACGTGTATTAGTTCTACACATCGACAAGGAGCTTCAATTAAACGCTCTGACGCGGGGGTACATACATACAGGTGAGAAAAATCTGGTGATTTTGCACGTATGTGCGTGTGTGTGTGTGTGTGTGTGTGTGTGTGTGTCCCAGTTACTGGAACTGTTGAGCTGTGGTGAGTCGGTGTTTTGCGGTTGTGTATACGCGCCACTGTAAATGATGTGGTTATTCAGGTGGCTTCGCGCCTGATTATGCGGATATTAATTTACTGCCAGGCTGGAATTTGACTCTGCACATATATATGTTTGTACGCGCGATTGTCTATACAATATTGCTCGCGATGTACTTTGTGAATTAGTTCTTTATGCTCGGGAAAAATTCGCGTGCGCCGTTGAGGGATTCTCCTTTAAAAAGTGCGCGCAGCTGTGATCTGTTTAACGTGCGCGCGGATTTTTCCCAGTTTTTTTCTTTTCAAAAAATTTCGTTTGACGGAGAGTTGCTGTGGACGCATAATGAAGTTGATTAAACGCTGTTACAATGTTTAGCTCGAATTTCTCTGTGGCAGTACAGTTTTTTGGGGATCTAAGTTTTACGCGGCGCTTTAATTGCATGTAAATATGTCGAATTAAGTACCTTTTGTGGAAGTTCTTTTAACGGATTAAAAAGTTCAATCGGGTAAAATTTACCGAGAAAGTATGGATATGAAAAATTAGGTTAAGCGCTAAGGAAGTATTTATATAATTTTTGGTATTTTTAATATAGAATTTAAAAAGGCAAGAAAAAAGGAACATAACGACGGAATAAAATTACGCGAGAGGGATAAAGTGGAAAAATGGAAAATATGGGGGCAAACTATAAGAATATTAAGCTCGAAATTTCACAATTAACAAACCAGAAAAAGTTGTTTGAAATGGGATCGAACGCGTTGGTCTGTAATTCTTGATAAAGTATTTTAATCAGTGAAATTCTGGAGTTATTTAATTAACTGAAAAATTCGTATGATGAACAAACTGCCGTTAATTAATTTGGAACGTTTTCACTACCCTGATATAAATTTCTGAAAATACTTTCAAAAAGTATGTTAAAGGTCCCAAATATTTTTAATAAAAAGTGTGGAAATCGCGAAGAAATAATTACTAATTCATCAATATAATAACATTTGGTATGCGCATATTATAATAGTTTACATTTTAAATTAATTCCTGTCATTATGTCAACAATAATCAACGCATTATTATCGTATGCAACGGCATTTAATCGCACATATACCACTATGAATTAATGCATTTCCATTTATATTGAAACTACAAATAGTACGCGATTGGTAATTTACGTTATTAATACTAGTATGCATACCGCCTACTAATTAATTCACATACATGCAGCAAAATAGCTTCTATCAAATCAGAAAATCACATTCAGAAACCAAAATTTATGTAAAGTGCCGTGATTTCAAGTTTTACGCGGTCGTTCGATACACGCAATATAGGTATATAGTATCTTATTACCGGTCGCAACGCGCGGATAATTTTTGTCTGAGCCGATTTGATCTCTTTAAATTAGAACCTATAATATATCCTCTACTATACGGCTGCAGCTTTCGCATAAATGACGCCATTGAGCTTAAATTCTTCATTTAAAATCAATGTATTTTGAATCGGCACGATTATACAAACAAACAAACACTCACACACCGGCAAAATTAAACGGAGAGCCTTTATTTCGATACTTGGCAGCACAGTGAGCGCTCGTGTAAAATGTAAATTTCGCCAAATACTTTCTCTTTTAAGACTTGATCGTGAACGCTGTACAAGCTGCCGTCCTTTCAAATTACATTATATGCACTTTGCCCCCTACAGCTTTTCATTTGGTTCGCGCGGCGCGTCGAATCAGCTTTCGAATTAATATATATTAGAATGGAATTTCGAATGGTTGCTCGTGCTGTATAGTTGCTATTAATTACTGGCGCAGTAGTAGCTTAAATTAATTAAAGTAAGTCTACCATGAATTGAACAGTATATCAAAATTAGTATTTTCGGAAAACAAATATTATGTTCATAGTGAAAATTGAGCTTAAGATTAGAATACCGTTGTTTAGATGTTTCTGAATCGCTATAATGGATCATAATTAAACGTAGATTTCGCAAAACAGAAGATTTTTATTATTATCGTTAAATGTGATGCTACGCTAGGAAGCACTCAAACCGCATGTTAATTTAGTGGGCATCTTATGTTATATAATCGATAATATTCGCGTGCAGTACAAGATAGCCAATATCCTCCTACGTCCTGTATCTCCAAAATACATGTCCACCCTAAATGCAGCCCAACACCTTCGTACCCATCATGACCGACAGCGTTAATTAACGCTCAGCTCAGGCAGAAAACTGCAGGACACCGAAAGAAAGAAAGAAGAAAGTCAACGCAGCTTATCTCCGAAATTAACATAGTCACGCGGAGAGGCTGACACACTGCGAGAGGGCCTCGATCAATGTCTGTTAAATGACGAGCGCGCGCCGGGCGGCGGCTAATTAATCGGCTTAAGCGTCCGGCGAGATGAGAAACGGTTCACGAGAATTTAACACTGATGCAAAGTTGCACCGCACACGCACACACACACACACACACACACACATTCAGAGAAATCTATCGCTTGCGCTTAATTGCATCCTCACTGGCTGGACCGCTGCTCCCCATAGCGAATTATCGCGACATCGGTCCTCTGCACGTGTGTATATGGGTGGCTGCGGGTTGGGAGTTGCATTCCCACCCCCTCCGTTGCGTTATTACGCTGCTGCTGCTGCTAACGCTGCTGTTCGACTTCGCGATTTAACGCCGCTTCGGTTATCGCTTATAATGCGATGCGCGCGATTCCGATGCTGTGTTGTGTCGTTATGGGTGTATGGGAGTGACAGGCCACAATGGGATTGTTATGGAGTTTTTTTTTTCGAGGAATAGACCGCGTCTTTAAAAGAGTTTGATGCAGCTGTTCAAGTAGGGCCTTTTGTCAATATCTAGTAGAAGAAAAAAGACTAGGTTAGTTTGTTCCAATTATATTTATAAAATATATTGAAAAACTTTAGAATATTAAAAATTTCTGTCCTGCGTTTATGTAAAATTCGTGAGAATACTGAGAAATTTAATAGAGATAATTAATTATCTTACTTATAAATTTGTTAAAAAGGGTATAGTCTATAAATAGATTTTCCTTTTTTGTTTCTGGTTAGTATATTATTAAACATATTTTCATAAATATATCTTTAATTATACTCCATTTAACTAATGCAAGACCAGACGTATAATAAACTTATTTTTTTTTTAAGTTTTTACTCGCGGTGTAGAAATATGAGAACCTCTCTTAAAATAGGAAAATTCAGCGGTTTCAGTACCAAAACGGACAAAAATAAATTAATACAAATCATACGCAGAGATTAAATATTTAAAAAAAAACAACATTTTTGCATTCATATACATTCATGTACACACATGTACATCACAAATATTTTTTGAAATGTTCCATTTTCTTTTTAAACAATACAAAGCAAGGATATCATAGCTATTATAGAATTTTCCAAGGCTAGAATAATCCATTAAATCAGAAAAAATGCGGCAACAGGACGCGACAATCGCGCATCAAACGAATTGTATTTCGCACGAATAAGCTGCGCATCTTCAATTCTTAAGCACGCAGAGAGCCGCACACGCGTTGTATAGCGATCGAGCTGCACAGAAGTTGCGCGGCAACGAAGGCGCTCGAGAGAGAGAGAGAGAGAGAGAGAGAGAGAGAGGCAAAAAAGAAAAGCGAAATCGAGAAGAGAGCGCGTTAAAAGGTCCCGCACTTTCCACACAGCTCGTTTAAACAGTTTTTTTTCCCCCACTTTCTCGCCGAGAGCGAAGGGCTTTTTTTCTCAATTTGTCAATCGCAAATTTGCCTCGCTCTCTCGCGCTTATAATACTCCTTCCAGAGACGTCTGCGCCGTTGAGTTGCAGGGATTCTCTCAAGTTTCTCGGGTGGCGCGCGACGCGATTGCCACTCGGTGCGGGATTCTCTCTCCTTTTTCCTCAGCTTCCGCGTGTGTATGCGGCGACGCGCCGAACGTGTTTTGTAAATGCGAAACGGTAAGTGCCCGAGACTTCCCTTGATTTACGTTTCAGTTTTTTTTCTTTACTTATCGACTGCTTACTCTCAATGATTTGAATGGGCGTTTCTTTATCGAATGTAAGTGACGTCTTTTTAGGTATTGAGGCGCCGCCCCGCGGGACTGAGATTTGTAAAATTGTGCTAGTTTTCTTTCGGAGCTGCGTGGAAAAGTGGAAATTCGACGTGCGTTCGTGAGAGAGTTCGTTCGGGGATGAATTTTATTTAGAAAGAAATTTCCTGCTTATGGAATGCTAATATAATTTGTCATTATTATATATAGTAAATATGTGAATGCATGTGTATATATATATGTCAAAAAAAATCGTGAAAATATTACATAAACAAAAGGTGTATTGTTTCGTGAAATTCTAAATTTTACTTTTATGCAGATATGTCTGATGTATAATATTTATAATACGCCTTTTCAACCTTTCCGTTTGGTATAGTGCACAAATGATTTAGTATTTCAAAAATACGACTCGACAGTTGACGGCCTCTCAAAACGAAGCAGAAGCTAGTGGTTTACATTTTGGCGGAAACTTTGTTCAACCAATTCTGTACAACAGTTATAAACGTGAAATCATATTAGCTGCACTTGCATAATATAATCAATTATACAACTTCCAGCACCACTGACCAGTGCCCAAACAAACTTACAAGCCGCGCAGCTAAATAACGAAATATCCGCCAAGAAATCGTATTTCTCGGAAGCTGGTGCGCTTCAACTGTACAACAGCAGCGGTATATATCCACGACAAAGGCTTTTCCCGAAGGCAAATATCGGCCGAGAGACTTTGATTCTGTTTTTCATACCGGCTCTCTCAGGGGGGAAGGGGGCCTTTCGGACTATTCCTTTATTTCGCCTTCACTTGCCGCGCCTTTTATATCCGTTTCGCGAGGCTCTTATTTTCGCCTTTTCACCGCGCGGCAGCAGCCCTCGCCTCGGCTCTCAAAAGGGAAGTAGAAGAAAGAGAGCTGCACGAGAGTGGCTGCCAAAAATTTCCTTCTTACCTCTCTCTCCCTCTCTCTCTCTCTCTCTCTCTCTCTCTCCCTCTCTCTTTCTTCGTCCGACTTTCTTGGCTGCGAAAAACGAACTTTGCCCTCGCGCTGCAGCGGACCCCCTTTTCAACGAGGGTATAGTAGTTTCATAATCTCGAAGCCGCGCCGTGGCGCCAATTGTTTTTCTTCCCTCTTTTGCCCGCAGCGCACTTTTCCCTTTTTGCGGCGCGTTTGCATTTATGATTTCATCATTTTATTAATCCGCGGCCTTTGAGCTGAACTTTTATATATACCTCTCTCCCTCTCTCTCTCTCTCTCTCTCTCTCTCCCGATATCTTTGACTTTTCTTAACTCTTTGCAACTTGTCGACTTGCGCGCTCGCGATATTGATTTTGCGATGGAGAGTTGGCGGCGATCGACAATTAGGAAAGTTTACACGGCGTTAAAAATTTTCGCGGGCCAACATCGAATATTTCAAATCCCACGCGCTGCACCTTTTCCCGATACTTGGTCTTCTCGTACTTTATATATATATAATGCAACTTAACTATAAGCAGCCGAGTGAACAATTGACCTAAAAAGTCAAGTTCTACCTTGTCTGGCTCGTCTGAACGCGCGGGACTCGATGTAGAAATACATAATGCCCGCGCAAGAGAGAGAGGGAGAAAGAGGAAAAACTAGGGAGAGACTTGGTAACGAAATTAGCCGGAGCTCTCTCGTCGCGCTGTGTGCTGCGGCTCGTCTCCGCGCGCGGCCGAGAGAGAAAAGTTGGGGACCAGGGAGAGAGAAGAAGAAGAAAGTTTCGGTGTTCCGGACCGCGGTGCTTTTTAATCCGCGTACACGTACTACTACTTCATGGAAATATTCTAGCCCCGACGACCGAGCTCTTAACTTCCATTTTAGCTTTTTGCGCGGAGAGCACGACTCAAGTTTGCCCAGCTCTCTCGACTCGCTCTCTCGCTCTGTCTTCTTTCGCTTGCCTTCTTTATTTCGGTTAGCTCTCTTGGGGGAATTTGTCTATTTGCGCGAGATCGAGCGGTCGCTAATTACCGCGCGATGTGGACCTTTCTTTTTATGCGGATCTCGACTGCCGTATATACTCGTTCTCACTTTTTTTTTATTCTGGTAGACTGTGTGAGTTTAAATTCGGTTGATGTGATATTTATATAGCGTTTCATATAAGGAACTATGCTGATCTGCAGAAAACTTTTTACTCGATCATGCGATTGAGTTTGAGATGTACGCTTAAAACTTTTCGTAGATTTTTGCAAAAATTCTGAAAGAGTTGGATAAACAATACTAATCGACAAAACAGATTTGAAAGTATAAAAAACGCATAATTGTTGTAAGTATATGTAGCATTGTATTTTTTTTTCCAAGATTTCTCACTTTATTTCGTCTTTACTCGTACTTGCAATGTAATTTTAGTTTTGTCATTAGCATTTTCAGACGAAGTGGTAACTCCATCTTCATCGAATTTCGGAAATTTCATTTGTCAAGTTTTCTGTACAGTATTTTTCAAGGTAATATCGTTTGTTAGGACCTCTTGTCTCATCTTCTCTTCAATTTTCTGCTACAGCTCGTAGAGCAAAATGATGTAATCTGCGTGCTGAGATTTTTACAATTTAAAATATAAACACGTTGAATTTTATTTTCTTTGTGAATAAAAACATCCATTTGAGTACTAACAACTATGATGTAAAAAGTATGATAAGTATATTATATTTTTTAATGCTGTTAAACAAACGCGATTCAGTAAATTTGGTAAAAAATATATTCATGGTTCGAATCTAAATCCCGCGTCTTATAAAGTACAACTTTTATTTATAGAAAACGCTATCCCAAAGTCGTGAACGAAATTTCCTCTTTAAACTTTTCACTCCTTTCGAGCAAAAAAAAAAGAAGGAACGAGATTCTAAGACGTGGGGCGAAAATCCAACTTCAAAGAAACGTAGAAAGTTGTTATTCAACTTTACCTGCGGAACATCCATTACTTATACTCCCGCACGCACCGCAAGTACATACAACCACAAGATTTAAATTAAGCCGCAGAAAAACAATAGACGATTCGGTCTCGCGACGATAAAATATTAATCAAAGAAATACATCGAGAGAGAGAGAGAGAGAGAGAGAGAGAGAGAGAGAGAGAGAAGATGAAAGCTCGAACTAAACTAAAAAGCGTAAAGAAACTGCTATGTATACACCTTTGCTTTTTATCGGCGGCACTCAGGGCTGCTGCAGCGCGTGCGTCCCTCGCCCTTCCGTATATACGACAAAGTGGATTTCGAGACATGCCTCGCGCTCGTCTTCCTGCCGCTCAAAGGCATCGCTCGCGCAGAGGAAGCAAGAGAGAGAGAGGGATGGAACGCGCTGAGATCGATGCTCAAAGCGCCAGGCGTGAAACGCTCCTCTCTCTCTCTCTCTCGTCGTGTCAAAGCGCGGCCGAGCTCGATCGGGAAATTCGACTGGAAATCGAATCCTTCGACCCCCGCCAGCCTCGATCCCCCTCTCTTACGAGGTGCTTCTGCTACTGCTGCTGCAGCGGCGACGGTGGCGTCGATGTAACCCGAGGTGCGAGAAATTGAAGATGCCGGGCGTCGATGTAGACGCGCGCGTGCGATGCTCGCACTGTGTGTGTGTGTGTACATTTTGGATATGCGGTTATACGAGCACGCGGCTGAAGCGACCGGAAAAACCGAACGGATCTATAGCTGAAATTTATATATATACAGGAGCAAATTGAAAAACCGTCCGTTCATTCGGTGAGGTGGAGTCGAGTGGAACGCGACGTGTATATTTATAGTCTTGATGTGCTTCGGAGCTTTATTTTTTAATTGCACGTTGAAAGGGAGGGTTTGAGATTTGTGCTGTTTCCTAGAAAGTATAAGTTGGTTATTAAAATACGTATACGATATTAAAGTCACTTATTTGCTTTTGTATTTTTTTACATTTTGCGCTCTTTACTAGAAAGCATTAGTATAGCAGGTTATTAAAATGTGTATACGGTATCAAAGTCATGGTATTTTGCAAATTTTATAATGATAAAGGGGAATAAAGGTTCGTATACGCTCATTAGCTCCGTCCTAGAGACGAATTTTAAATGGCATTTTGAAAATTTAAAGTCTCGTTGATACGATTATTTTATTCTTTGATCGTATACATAGATATCGTTTTATAAAAGATTTCAAAAACATTCTACGATTTGGAAAAAGCTTAACCCCCATGAAAGAGCTCGAATATCGCATAACGAATTCCCAATCAAATCCTTCAACTAAAATAAAGAAGTCTAGCGCAAAGCTGCAGTTAATAAATAGATCGAAATTCAGACCGAGTTCGCGATGACATCTACCCCCTATGAAAACCTCGATCAAAGGCAGAGGAAAGCGATAACCACAAGGGTTCGGTATGCATAAGCGTGTGAAGGCGTATAAAAAAAAGCCAAGAGTTCGAGCAGGAAAGCGCGTGCAGTTGCTTTTGGCAGATTCTCTTTAGAAGCCGTGCGCTCGCCGTGTGTGTGTGTGTGTGTGTCTGCGCGTCGGGTTCGGGGCCGGCATTTCACTTTCACTAACGGCGGCGCTCCCCTATACTCGCAACTGCGCTGCAGCCCCAATTCCATTACCGAACCGACCGGCGCGAGCGTTACGCTAGTTTTGTTTTCCCTCCCACGGGCGATATCCGCCTTCCGCATCCCATCCCACACACCCACACACATACACGGAGATTATCGTTCCTTCTCTTGGCCTCCAGTGAATATCCATGTCCGAATGCACTCGATGATATGCGCGAGAAAGAGAGAGGGAATCGCCAGCTCTCTGTACCGTATAGTTCGATCTCTATTATTTCCCTTTTCTCCCCGAGTATATCCAGTGTTCCACCCTCGCGCTCGTGTTTGGCTGTTTATTGAAATTGCTGCGCAGTGTTACTCTTGTATTTTCTGCTTATACGCGTATATATGTATATATATATATATATATATATAAGATATGCGCTTAGGTAGGTAAGTCTGGGAAGTAACCCGATGATTAATAGAGTTGCCGCGCGGCGGGACTGAGTGTGTATTATTTGGACAGGCGGGATTTAGGGGTGTGTATCGATATATTTGTGGTGAGGTGAGGAGGGCCTGAAGATCGTGGCGATGGCTTTGGTATGCCGTTGTTGTATTTATTACTACTGTTTTATCGATGATGAATTGAACTTTGAGTAAATTTTTTTTAAAACTCGGTTTTCAAGTACAAGTTTTAAGCACTTTGAGCGATGTAATTGTTTTTTATACTGTATCTATATCTCTGATGGTCTCTTGTATGACTATTTGATGTAATTATTTTTAAACTACTTTTTGCACGTTAACGTTCTACGAACGATTTGCATTGAAACTATTTAATTCTTCATAATACGCGCGGTACTTACGGTATCTTTAAATAGTTAGAAGTGACTTTTATACAGTTCAGTTTTACCTGTCTTTAATGAAAAAACTTTTTTGCGTCCATTATCTCACTGAATTTTTCAGATTCACGATTTGAAATTTACAATCACGCTTCCATTTAAAACAGTTTTAGACTACATCAAATTATATATATTAATTTTCAATTTCACACAGACTTTTCGTAACCCATGGACTGGTATCATTTGAAATAAAAAAAAAAAGAGACATCGAATATTCATAGAAAAAGCAAAGTCAAAGAAACGCCAAAAACTTGGCTAGACGATCCACGCAGCCTCGACGCGTCAGCTCCACCCGAACGACAACAGGCAGCAGCAGCAGCAGCAGCAGCTTGCACACACAGCACATACATTCCCCATTCCCATCGCGGCAGTACATCGCACGTATACAGCGACAAACTTCTGTCGATAAGACACATATCCATTGACAAGTCGACGCGCCATACACGCAGACACTCAACCCAGTGCAGCAGCCGCAGCGGTAGCATCGCGTATAATCTCCCTCAATTTCTCTCCACTCATCCGCTGGAGGCTTGAACACTGCAGCAGCAGTTCTCTCTCTCTCTCTCTCTCTCTCTCTCTCTCTCTCTCTCTCTCTCTCTCTCTCTATCCCTCGAAACTGCATAGGGAAGGATTCGCCGCCGAGCGCACGGACGCTGCGCTCGTAATTTCCGCGGGCTATGATTTAGACATGATGTTCCGCCGTGTAGCTGCTGCTCCTCCCCTCTTATCCACCACTGCCATCCTCGCCATCCCCGCGGCTCGCATGTCACTCGAACTGTCCAGTTCCAATTGCGTGAGGCCCCACATGCACACACGTACACACACACACACACACAAACACATGCGCGCGTGGTATCAAACGCACGCACGCGCACGACTTTATATTCTCTCTCTCTCTCTCCCTCTGTGTTATGCACATCGAGAGGCCTCGTGCATCCGCCGAAACGACGCGTATACGTTTCACGATGCGCGCCTATATTTCGAGGCAGCCGGAGCAGCTTCTGCCCTGTATCCTAACCCCCCCCC
>UELV01085850.1:4592-17081 GCA_900490015.1 Megastigmus stigmatizans | reverse complement strand
TATATATATATATATATATATATGGAATATTCCGGACAGGTATGCGTGAGTGTATGACTGCAGTGCGTTTGCCTGACGCTCAATGCGTATGTTTATCTCCTCTTGCGTTTAAGTGCATAACGGTAGCCGATGGCTTGTTGTAGTTTATTTCTTTTTGTTTTTCTTATTCGGCTGCCGCTTATAATAACTATGGTGAATCAATTTGGCTTGTGTGATATATAGGAATGAACTAGACATTTACTATTACTTTTTGTTTTTTGATTCCGAAGTTTCTGACTTTGAACTTGTAACTCTAAAGATTTGTATTTGACATGCTGAAGGTTTTCAAAAGTTGTCATTCAGAGTGATGTACCGTTGGAGTGATTCGCGTTTATCGGTCCTATCCGGAATCAAGTGGACATCGCACAATTTTTTTTCTCGTACGATTTTTCAACAATTGTGCGAGTGTTCTTTTTGTCTGTTGGAAAAGTTTCAGTTGTTGGAGTGAAGGGGGGGGGGGCACTCCAGAATGTTTCGGTTATCCGATGAGGAAAGCCAACGTCGAAGTGATTCGAAACTCACAAATTGACTGTGAGAGATCCATAAATTCGTCACTTGGCACTAATGTATACCCACTAGGAACACTCGACATCTTACTGGCACAGAATTTTACGAGTAGGATACGAAGAATTATTTAGAAGATTCAATTCCCTTGCCTCTGTCCAATTATATTCGATCGGGAAAAAGTTAATATTAATTATATCTTTATAATAGTTATAAAATTTCATTTTATATTATTTTTATATGTGATAAATGGTTCCTTACGTATACTATCTTCTCTTAAGGTTTCAAAGGGCTATTTAAGGGACGTTTTTGAAGATTTATGGATTTTTTTGAGTAATTATTGAATGAAGTTCTAAGCGAAGCACTTTAAGCTCCCGCGACTACCCATTTGCATTCATGAGGAACTAGAATGTCGCCTAAGGTAATGACACAATCTGAAAATGGGTTCGAGGCATCAGTGAAGTTGTTGCACAACAAAGGGTCATTAAGTGGGATTATTTATCTCTATTCATGTGCCACTTTCCTAGAAATTGCGACGTGCCATCTAGAGGCTTTGAAGCTTAACTGGGCTGCCATTCTTACACAATGATTGGAAATCGGAGGAATAGACGATTACAACGACCTGCATTCTACACTTTATTTTATACTCTCTTGAAATTTATGAAAAATCATTTCACTTAAAGTATAAATAATATAAACTAATAGTTGAGGAAGATTTTGCATTTTATGAATTCGTCAATTTAAATTTAAAGATAAAACATTAAGGAATATTACTTATGTCGACTGTAATCTACTATAAACTGCCAAAGATTTTTCTATCGGTCTGACATTCTAATCAATATTATTGGGCAATCAGATTGCCCTTGTTTATAATCACTCTTGTTTATAATCACAGTAATGTTAATATTGATTAGACTGTAAGACCGATAGAAAAATCTTTGGCAGTTTAAAGATAAAAACAAGCTCTTAAAGAATATAGTTTCATTCTTAAAGGGATGCAACAATATCTCGAAAAATAACATTCAATATTTAAGAAATTAATATAGTGCTGCCACTATGGTAAAGTCAGAAATTTCTCTGGCATTCAGAGACTTTATCGAACGCGCCGCGACAGTTTACCGATAAAGTGTTTTCTTCAAGCTTTGAATTTCTCCTTAAAATATATCCCCCTGGACCGACGAAGTTGATCGATATACTTAAAATTTTGATGAATTTTTTTACGATAAAGAGTGATAGCTTGGATACGCTTTTAAAGGAATTTTAATTTCTATTGCATTTAAATATTTTAATTTCACATGTTAAGTTATAAACATACAACTAAGAGATGTTTATTTTAACACTGGAAGTAGTTTAGTGCCTTTATTTTATACCATGAATTTTCCAATACTTTTTTACTTACGATATCAGGAATGTGGTGTGTAAAATCGCTCGGTATTTATATACTCATACTCGTGCTAGTCACTGAAAAATCATTTCGTAGAAGTTCACGTCTCAAAAAAAATAAACTCCTAATCAATGAATCAAAATTGTTTGAGTATTTTAAAACTTTCAGAGTACTCAAAATCAACAAATATAATTCTCAAACAAAAAACAAATACTGCAAGATGAGTACATCGCATTACTCGATCCAAAAGCACCGGCCAAATGGAGATCTACCCATAGAGCCGCGTATCTCGCATTTCCGATCCCCCGCGAGAAAAAAAATCACCGCGTGTTCTCATATAATAAAACTTGCTTTTCAACTTAAGCTCACTCTCTCTCTCTCTCTCTCTCTCTCTCTCTCTCTCTCTCTCTCTCTCTCTCTCTCTCTCTCTCTCTCTACCCTCTATATTAATTCCCCAACAAAAAACAACGAGTGAAAAAAGCACCACCGCCGCCGCCGAACCCTCGACTGCTAAAAGGGTTGCTTCGTGCGAAAGAAGCAGAGAGAGAGAGAGACGGGGTGAGTCTAAAAAAAAGGAGCAGAAGAAATCGAAACATTCCAGCTGCGCTCAGCTACGTGTAGAAAAAGTTACTTCGCGGGAGTTAACAGGAACAAAAAGGCAAAACAAGAAGGAAGAATAAAACGGCGCGGAGGGAGAGCAAAAAAAACAGCAGCAGCAGCAGCGGCAGCGAAGGAATAACGATGAACTCGTCGAGCGCGTAGAGTCTCGAGTGTACGAGAGAGAGAGCGAGAGACGCGCGCTGCTGCTAGAGAGCTCGTAATAAAGATAACGCCGAAGCACCATGGAGAGGTTATATAACGCAGTGGCCGACGCTTTTTTTCATGAATAAGGAGCCTCTAATTAATAGGCCAGCAAGAGTAGAGAGAGAGAGAGAGAGAGAAAGGAAAAGATTTGCAAAAGTCCGGTTGTCGAGTCACGCAGGAAGCCGCGAGAGAAAGGAAACTGTCCGCGCCAGAGAGAATTATTGGGGTCGGCTCTGCAGTGCAGTGCTACTATACCACCGCGGCGAATAAAAAAAAACACGTGTATAATAATAATAATGGATGCGCGCGTTGGTCGCGGAACTGTATCGTCTTGCGATGAGTCGTAAGTCATTTCAGCCGCTGTACACACTTTTTTTTCTTCTCCTTCTCTATCCGAGGGCCCTTTGTTCGCTGGGAGCTAGAGAGAGTGCTCATTCTTACCCCACTGACAGCCTGATAGTTTACCGATGAGTTATAGGGGCTTTTTTTCGGCGGACTCTATGGTCGGTGAACTTATTGTATATAACATTGCAAAATTTAGCATCGAGACTACTGGCGAAGAGGCTTAATTGCATTTATATTGATTTCATTATCGGAAAAGTTTCTTAATTGAAGCTAGTATTCAAGTCTGTTTAGTATTCGGTAAGAGGAAGAAGAACAAGTATACTTAATAACTGGTATGAAATGTAATATGGAGAGAATTGCACTACAACTGTAAACCAAATTCAATTTTTCTTTTCGGTACAATACCCAATCTACATGAAACATCTATCCTCTATTCCTCATTAGTCTAAGGTACTCGGCAGATTTGTCACTCCCCCGCATATATAACAGCGAATACCAAAAAAAAACAATCAATGTCGCACGCACTTGTGACTCGTCGTCTCCATAAAAGAGGAGATCGCATGAGAGAAAGCAGTGAAAGGATTATCTTTTCAATATACATCATGTTGTACAATGGGGCGGGATAGTAAGGAAGTAGAATGGGGAGAGAAAGAAAATGACGAATGAAGGAGGAGAAGAACGGGACGACGGCGACGACGATGGGACATGAAAGCCGCGCGGAAAGAAAAGTCATTTCTCTGCACGACGACGACGACGACGCGCATTACGCTTCATTTGCGTTATTCTCTCTCTCTAGTTGACGGCGAGTCGTGAGTTAGCGGAGAGAAAGGATTTTTGCGCTGCAGCTGTATATACGAGGTAAAAAACGTTCCGACTGACCCTGTATGACTCTGCTCGTTGAGCGGATTAGCCAACTTTTTTCTGTCGTTTCGCGATCGAAAGATGCAGCGTCAGTTTCTATCGTGAATTATTTATTACCGTGCGTTTGAGAAATCCATGAATCACAAATATTATCTATATATTCGAGTTATGCTGTAAAATCTACGACAGTAATGCATTTTATACCGACGATATTGACAATAATGATATAATTAATAACAGCTGGGATTATTTAATAAATTGGACAAAATGAAAATTGATTTTAAAGAAAGTATATTCTATTATGATGTTTACCTTTAGGAGGAGCTAGTGAGTGAAAATTCGCTCGAGTTTCTATAAGAGACCTTTTGTTGTGTCGAAAACTACTCTCTAGCATGGAGAGAATTCGTTTTTGCTTTTTACTAATTATGGAAGGGAGATCAATAAGAGTTGCGTTTAAATAAATAAATCGAATTGAGGGGAAAAAAGCCTAAAGGCATAAGCAAGCCTTTTATCGAAAACACGTAACCCTTTGAAATAACAATGAGCGAAAAAACAAACGACGAACTTGAGCTAGAAAATTATAAAAATAGAGATAATTATATTGGCATATAGTAGTGAAGGGAAACAAGGGTGTAAATTGTGTGGGAAATGAGGGACAACTACTCGGTGGCAAGATCAACTCTGGCGAGTGTATATAGCCTTGCACTCTGTGTTAAAGATCCGAGGACCGACCTACCGTTGCGACTGCGCGTCTGTTATCGAGACAAAGGAATTCGAACGGCCCCGAAAGTAAGCGTTGATCCGCGAAACTTCCTGGAAGCGCGGCGACTTGGTTGTGCACGAGGTCTTGCTCACTTGCTCACCGATAAGGACGGGACATCGCGCTTTATCGCGCGGGTCAGCCGGCTTCCCTCAGCTCCCTCGCGCGTAGTAGCCGATAGATGGGAAAAAATCGGGATTTTTTCCAAATTTTGTCCTGCGAGCCGACGACTACTTCGGTCGCTCGGCTGTCCGTCGATATAAAATCTGCGCTATATCGACGGAACACCTTCTATAATCTTTGTATCTATTCTGTATAGCCATGGGCAAACCTCGTGCTTAAAGGAGCTCGGTCCCCCGAGAGCTTGCAGTAATTTTTTAATTTTAATTATTTACAAATTCATGAATTTGAATTCGTGGAAGTTTTTTTTAATCTAACTTATAAGCACACGAGAATAAGCAAAACTTATAATTAATCGCACTGGCCGCGCTTTGGTAGAATGATAAATAATTATTACTATTGTTTGTAACGAGTGTTAAGAGGTTTCTAAGAACTATTGACTATCTTACTTCAATATTCTACTCATTTTTATATTCTTATATTTTCCGTACTTTATTCCGTCCGTATAAGAAACTATTTATAAGTTTTGATTAATGCTCGGTATATAAACTATTTTAATGCCATTTCTCAAATTCAACAACAGTATCTCCAATACTTTATATATATATATTGTAAATTGTAAAATAAACATTTATTCGAGTCGAGTGCAGAGGGCCCGCAAGTTTGGTCGTATAACTCAAACTTTTCCACGAAAAAGCGCAACACTTTCCGAAAATATCCACCGCACACGAGAGTTTCCGCCCTTTCCCAGTGTGGCAAGTAAAAAACAAAAGGGAGAGCCGAAGAGGAAAAGTCCCGACAAGAAGAAGAAGAAGAAGAAGAGGAGGAGGAAGAAGCAGCAGCAGAAAACGGGTAACAGCTGCAGCTTCGTATATATAAGAGAAGCAACAATCGTTGCGTGCTCGGACTGACCGAGTATAACATACACTGGCCGCAAACAGCCGCTGAATTTATGCGCCCGGCAAACAGAATTTACGAGAGAACATACACACATCCAGGCTGCGGCGAAAAATTATACGAGAGCTTTTTTTGATATGTTGGCCTTTTGATGCGCGCGCGTTATCGAGCTCTCTATCTCTCTCTCTCTCTCTCTCTCTCTCTCTCTCTCTGACGTCACCGCGCGGACTTTTAAATGGACTGATAATTTATTTCGCTATATATGCGGCGAGCGCGCGTAGTCTGCGTAAATTCTCTCGCGTATAGTTCCGCGCGCGCGGTTTCAGTGCACAAAAAGCTGTTTGTTCTCGTTTATTATACGCGGAGAGAGCGAAAAGGTGTGTTGCACGGCGCAGTAAGTATTTCCGCATTTTTTGCGAATGGAGATTTAAATGCAGAGGATCCCACATACGCGCTTTTGTTACGTCGGATAGTTTTCTACCGCGAATGTTACGGTTGGGAGTGGATGGAAGAAAAATTAATTGATTCCCGGGCCATTTCCCAATGAAAGCCGTGCGCACTTGTAACGGCGGCGACGGCGGCGACGGCGGCGATTTTGTTTTCATTAATTTCAACTAAGACGAGACGGAATTAACGAAGGTAAATGAGTTAACGTAGAGAAATAAGAAGGCAACAGCGAGGAATAGAATAGTCTTTTCACCAACTCTCTATCTCTCTCTCAACACGCGGACCTATATCCCTTCCCTTGGCAAGGCTGCGCGCAGTCTTTGTTAATTCGCCTCTACAATTAAACTTACAACCCTTGCCGGCCCCCCTTTTATCCTCCGCGGCAGCTTGCGCAGCTATGTAGTAGTCGAATGGAACTGTAT
Source organism: Megastigmus stigmatizans (assembly GCA_900490015.1). Lineage (NCBI taxonomy): Eukaryota > Metazoa > Arthropoda > Insecta > Hymenoptera > Megastigmidae > Megastigmus > Megastigmus stigmatizans. The sequence continues at coordinate 10,498 of UELV01085850.1, read as the reverse complement.
TTCACGTTAGTGTTAATTCCACGTCGAAAGAGCACCGCGGCGACTACTTTTCTCTCTTCTTCTTCTTCCGAGTTACTCTCCCTCTCTCTCTCTTATCTTTCGCCGCTGCCTTCTTACAACACCCGTACAGTTCTCGCCTCCTTTTTTGTTGCCTCTCTTCTAGCTCTCTCTTTTAGCGTTGCGGAATAGTCTGGATTCTTTTTTCAAACGCTCTCTCGGCGGCTCTCATTGAAATATTTGTGATGATCGTCTGGGGCGGGGGGATTAAACATTTTAATAGCGTATAAACAAAAAAAAAGCCGTGTGGAATGCTGAATTCGCGGAAACTATTTCATCGGAGATTCTTCGGTCGTGCGCAATTGGAATTATATACGAGTGTAACCTTTGTTCCATTGATATTCTTACAAATCTTTATTAAACAATGAATTCCCTAAGCTTTTATATATCACTTATTTTCATTTTTTCCGTATCTCTTGTATCTGCATCTTTACGGCTTTATCTAATTATATTAACAATTTGTTTAATTTTTTTTTTGTTTTGCAACAAAGGATTAAATTTTGAAAGAAATATTCTGAAATTAATATGTATTTAAATTATTTTTTTGAAAGAGGAAATTGATAATCTCAATCTTACTAGCACTTGAAATTTTCTTCCGTAAAGATTTGCAAAACTTTTTTCGAGTAAAAAAGATATCGCAAAGTCCACCAAAAAAGCTTTTCCCTTCATCGGCCCCTCGGCAAACTTTTCTTTATGCGGATATAAGCCAAACGGACGCGCAATCGCAACTCAAACACCGCTTCGCTGACACCCGGCGAAAAAAAATCTTAAAAGATATCCCTAATATAAATATCACGTGAAACTGGGTAAAAGTGGGGAAACGCTCGCTCGCTCGAACAAAGCCTCGTTCGTAATCAATCGCAGGGAGGGCGAAAGGTATAAGGTCTATCCTTTCCGCATCCTCTCTCTCTCTCTCGCATACACATACAACCCGTCGCAACTGCACACACGCCAGCTCCAGACAAAAGCCATGAGCATTGTCCTCTCCGGACGAAAGAGAGAGAGAGAGAGAGAGAGAGAGAGAGAAGAGCCGAGGAAACGGAAGAAGCAGCTCCTCCGCGCGCGCGTGCCGAGTGAGACGCAGAATCGAAGAGCGTATATATTTGCGCGCACATAGAGCAGGCCGACTCTTTTCACGTGCGCGGAGAGATGAGGCTGCCGTCGCTGCTACGAGAGCCAGAGAAGGAGAGAGGGAGAGAGAGAGAGAGCCTCATTAACGTCGAGGACAACGGGGGAACAATCGTCGCTACCCTTTTACGAGCGTAGCCCGCGCAGCACAACGAGAGAGTCGAGGAGCTTGCATGCGCTCACCGTTAGACGGGGGACGAGTCGCGATTTCCTCCGGATGTAATTACTTAAAAGAGAGCGACTGTAAACCCTGCTGCTGCTGCTGCTGCTGCTGCTGCTGCTGCTCTACTGCCGTGGTAATTCGTGAGACTTTGGGGGTAAACGGTGGAAAAAACGAGCGCGAGGCGATAGTGCCGAGCGCGAGCGGTGCTCGATTGCGCGTAGCGCTCGTTCTCTTCTCGCTTAGCCGCGTCGAGGACAGTTGTTGGACCGTTAAGTGGATTAACTGAGATACTTTTAGTGTTTATTGTGTCGCAGCGCTTTACGGCCCTAAGATTTTCGCAAAGGGACGTAATTTATTTTCTTCTTCACTCTCCTCTCGTTATTGCGTCTCGCTTAATTAACTTTTGAGAGTTATAGCGGGGCGCGGTCGTTCTCAGGTATACCGATGACCGATCGATCGGCGTTTAGATGCTAAAGTCACAGCTTGAGCTTTGGAATTTTGGTAAACCAGGGAAACTTTTGAATTAGCTGCACGTAATAACGAAATCGAGATATATACGATTCATCGGCAAATATATACATTGGTAGGACCATAATCAAAATTAGAAAGTATACAATACAATCGTTTTCCATTATTAAAGTTTCCAGGGTTATATGTGTCCGGGAGAAGAGAGCCAGCGCGGCAAGGATTGTCTCGCAATTTGCCGGAGCGTCTGTTGCCCGTTTTATTTGTCTTTTACCCTCTAACTCCATCCCCCCTCCGCGCAATAGCAGCAGCAGCAGCAGCAGCAGCAGCGATGAGTCCGCAACTTTGCAGCAGCAGAGGGACTTTTCTGACCGATTCTCGAGCACACACAGCGAGACCAGCTGCGCGCGTGCCGACTGGTAACTTCCTACGGGATATTATCGAAATGACAATCGCTAGTTTCTCGCTAATGCCCTTCTTCTTCTTCTTCGCCTTCCTTTTTCTTAGTATTTACCCTGGAATTTTTTAAGCTCCCGAGTGGACGCTGGCAGGATATTGAACCAACGGTTAAAAAAATGTATTATATACTTATTACGTTTGACGTTGTTTTCAATGGTTCGCGTACCGGTATGACAGATTCCAACTCTTTTTGCAATTCCTAAATCTTTCAAAGTGTAAGTAACTCGTTCAAAAATAGATTGCTGTTTTCCACGTAATATATTACTCCAGCATTGCGTTCGCAATTATTTTAAAAATAATCAATACCAGTTAAAATCGTAACAAAAAGCAGCATTTATAATCTTTTATATATTCCATTGGAAACGTTAAAAATTCAAAATCTACAACGAAAGCGAAAGGACCAAAACAACCGATTATAGCAAATCCCAAGCACATCGTGCACTTAACGATAGTCATGCGACGAGAAAAACTGGCACAGAATATTATCCCAGGTCCAAAACTGCCCTCGTATTCCGCATCGTTTTTCCCCCTCCCAGTCATAATATCCTTTTGATTCTGCGAAACTAAAATTGCCACCTACACTGAGCGCAGTTGAACGAGCCACAGTCACCTCGCTAAATGCGAGCCACTCGCGAAACGCGCGAAGTAGTGAGAGAGAGAGAGAAAAGCGCTTAAGCGTCGCGGGACTCGGAGGGAGAGAGAGGGAGAGAGAGAGTAGAGTACAAAAACCGCCAAGCCGCAGCAACTGGCGTGTCAAGTGCGCTCGCGGCAGCAGCAGCAGCAGCGGCGGCCAAGTCCAATGGAGCTTAAACGGCTTTAACTGATACGAGGCTCGCTTGTAAACGACAGTCAATTAAGGATCACCTTAACGCTCTTAGAAAACGCTCCACCAACACCCGCGAGCGATTCGGGCTTTCATTCTCGAGGATTTCTCATCTTTTTCTCGCGCGCAGTTGCTGCCGTCTCTCCTTCGTATAGCGCCGCGGTATATTTCTCGCGCGCTTTTTCTTGGAGAGATAGATAGCATTTTCCTTGTTTTTTTTTTATTCGCTATGAAATCCTGACGAGCTTGCCTTATAATTGTGTAATTCCATTATTCTGAACTGAGGAGGTGCTATGCTTTCATCTATATGTATGCATGAAAGTTTATTGCATTAATCGTTACAACAAGCACAAAAGATCTTGATAAATTTTCAATTTTGGCTGCGGAAGCTTAACCTTTTCTTTTCTTTTTTTTAAGTATCTTTGACGAAGAAAGATTTTCTAGTTAATTAATCAAACTATATAAATGTTCAACGCGATTCTTGAAAACTAATTTTACAATGTATATTATAATTGCCTTCGCATACGAACGATCCATCAACTGCTCCAAATCAATAGAAAATTCCAACTAAATTCTCATTTCTCAAATCTCTCACCGAAGCCCCCCGAAAAAGGAAACAGAAACCCCCATCGAAACGATCTGATCATCGAAAGCTCTCGCTAATTAAGTCGGCTAAAAGAGTATCTCCCATTCCCTATATATACTGTCCCCCTCATACAAGGCGAAATAGAAGGCAAAAGCGAGAGAGAGAGAGGGAGAAGGCATCGAAAGTACGATCCGTCGGCGCTAATTCGCAACGAAAGGGGATCGCAAAAGCTAAAGAGAAACAGAGAGAAATCGCCGACTGCACTTAGAGTAATTACTCTTAAAACCGCACTTGCGGCGCGCCGCGTTTTCTCTCTCTCTCTCTCTCTCTCCCTCCTCTTCTTAACGGGTTATACTGCATGTATATATGGACGTGTGGTAGAGAGAGAGAGAGAGAGAGAGAGAAGCCTTGCCACTAATGACGATGGCGCTTATTAATTAAGAAATTACCTGCTGCAAGGATCCGTTGCTGCTCCAGTCATTGATTCCTCTCACGACGCTGTATCGAGATACGCGTACCGCTGATCGCTCTGCACCTTTACCGATTCTACTCTTCGCTTTTTACACACTTCGGAGTCCTTTTTTCAATTAGATAGAATCGTTTCTACATCCACTTTTTTTAAGGGTATATTTGTACGATTATTTTAGTCTGTCTGATGGGTATCATGTGAATAAATTGAGATGCTATATGTTGATTATTCACGCGCAATTTCGATTTGACCGCGAAAGGATGCATGTATTTATAGTATATTTCGAAAACGTCGAAATCTCTATTTAACGAATAAATCCAGTACGAGTCATCAATTTCCATTAAAACGTTGAATCATGTGCGTCGATCTACTCTTTTCATGCAGAACTGCATTCACTATTCAAATGTGAATGCAACCATTCTATACGATATTCTATACAATATTCATGAAATAACGCAAATGTGCAGTGGTTATAATGCGATGGTTTATTATTCGAAAAAAGGAATATAGTTTTAAATATAAATTGAAAGTTCATCTTTCGCGAAGGGTATAACGATGCAGGAAAGGCGAAACTCAATATTATTATAAATTACACGAATTAGCAGATTATACGACAATAACGTGGGGAGGGGAGGCTTAAAATTCGATATTTCGACTATATACACTATCAGGGATCAAATTTTCGGTCTCTCGAAAGACCTGGGAAATATGCCGGTTAATCATTGAACTTCTAAGATTCTTTGTGTCAGATAATAATTAACATTTTATAGTCACCGATAAATTATGCACATAACTTATTAATAATTCGTTAATTACATTGAATTTATTCATAACTTGATAACATTGTTAATGACATAATTCATTTATCATGCACGTTTAATTAAAACATTAGTATGTGATTGACAGGTCGATTAAAATTATTTCTTTTTTTGCCGGCGCGCACATAGATTATAAGTTGAACGCGAAATTTAATCATCGGGGGGCAAGTAATTTATATTCATTGATGATACCGAATTAAAAGTGCACGGAATAAAATTATGCACTTAATAAATACTAAATCAAAAAGTTAAAGCAAGGCAGAGAGAAAGAAAGAGAAAGAGAGAAAGAGAGAGAGACGAGAGCAGGGGCCATTTTCATCCTTACCCAGCAGAAATATTTAAATCACCGCGGCGAAATCGCGCGACCGAATGATTTATAATGCTCCGCAAACAGCTTATTATAAATTCTGCAGCTCTTCCCTCACTTCATTCTCTCTCTCTCTCTCTCTCTCTCTCTCTCACACACTCAGTCTCCTCTGCTAATGATAATTTATCGATCCGATTCTCTCAATTGATATTACCGCTCAAATAGCGCGCTCGGTGAATTTAAACGAAACGCAGCTCCTATATATCCCGCTAAATCAATCCCTGGATAAACACAAATGTTTCATAGTTAATCAAAATCTGTCGCTTTCTCTGATCGTTTCATCTTTAATTTCCAAAGCCTCTGTTTTATCCAAACACAACGCGTATAGCCTATATATGTAATACTGCAGTCGAACCCGAGCAGTTTGATCAAAGTGCAAATTTACTTTGAACGCCATCGCTATATGCGTTATTGCAGTGAAATACAAACATTAGAAAGTAAGTGTACATAATCAAGAATATATCAGCCGTCGCTATGTATTATCGCGAATGTATGTGTGTGCGGCAGGGCTATAAAGAAAAATAAGAAAAGAGTCGCGGGGAATCCGGTGCGAGGAGGGGGGGGGGGAAGT
>UELV01085849.1:0-14261 GCA_900490015.1 Megastigmus stigmatizans | reverse complement strand
TATATATATATATATATATATATGAGTGGAAAGTCGAGTAATGGTAGAGGGGCAGTGCTACTATACCTGTACTATCGATATTTTTGTGTAGGTTTTGTTTTCTGGAATTTCTAGGAGGTGGAAAAGCTGATTGTTCGCTGATCTCTTAGTTGTGAAAGGGCGTTTGCTGATAAGGTCTACGTTGATTTAATGAACTATATATATGCAAGACGAAAGTCATTCGATTGAGAATATCAACATCTTGGTGTCCTTTGTATTTTGTCCGTATAGGTAATTATATAGTTATAAATATACTCGATTTTCAAAATAGCGCCTTGTCTATATACTAAGGATTTGTTAACGTGGACTACAGCCACTGAAATCTAAAGAAATGATTTAGTAAAACAATACGAAAACGAGAAAGCTAGGTCAAATAAAAATGTTCAAAAGTCAAATTTGCGTCTTTAGAAGTGAATATGTACATACATTATACAAATAAAGATTAGGTACACCGTGAAAAAAGCTTTGTCATACGGGCCATTAAAAATCCCCTCGCTATAGCTTAAAAGCGCCGCATATCCAGGAAACCTACGATGCGCAGCATTGAAGAATTGGAGGTAAAAAAAGCTACGCCATGAGCTGATAGGATAACAGTGCAGTAGGACAGAGTGCTCGCGATGGAGTACGTTTTTATTTAAAAAAAAAAATAATCGTGCCGGTGGCACACTAATAAGTTGAAACCAGTCAATTAGCGCGCACCGCGCCGTCCTAAGTAAACACTCGCAGGTGTTTGAACGTCGACGAGGTTAGGACTGTGCACTGCACTTCGCAAAGCCAAAGATAATGAGACAGAAAGAAGAGAAAGAGAGACAGAGTAAGAGAGAGTTGGAGAGGGGGGGGGGAGCAGTGAGAAGGAGAAGAATGGATATACAAAGAATAAAAGAGGTGCGCAGATGAAGATAAAGGCAGTGAGAGAGGGAGCGAGAGAGAAGGAGAGATGTCTTTGGAAAAAAGAGGTAGGAGAAGAGATGAGTAAAAAAGAAAGGTGTAAGATAAGAGCGAAAGAGACAGATGCATAAGAGCGAAGGATGAGTGAAGAAGAGAGAGAGAGAGAGAGAGAGGAAGAAAGAAACAGTTGGACAAAGTGGAAGACGTGCGCATGTATAATATGCGTGAGGGAGAAGCGGAGAATGAAAAAGCGAGATGCAAAAAAGAGATAATAAAAAAAAAGAAAATCAAAACAGAGTGTTAGGGAGAAGAAAAATAAGCGCGAGGCTGCAGCTGAGTCGAAATGAAAGAAAATAAGAGCAAAAAAATGAAGGGTGCAAGGCAGATGGAAGAAAAACATAAGATCAAGTGTGTGAGAAATATCGCGAAGTAAAGAAAAAATAGACATTCGCAAAGTAACGTTGAAAATATTTCATTAATTATAGAAGAACAATAATTCGAAAGGAATCAAATCATTGGTAAGTGCGCATAGGAATTTTAATTAGCGATATACAACAATTATTGCGATCCGATAACATCTTACGTGTTACGTGTAGTTTCGTGTATTTTAATAAGAATCCGTTGAGAAATAATTCGATAATGCTACGTAAAAGTTGAAATAGCGAAAAAACAAGAGTGACGTGTGAAAGAGCGCGAGAAGGACAGAACAGAAGAGAGCAGGTTGAAGAGAGCAGTACGTGGAAAAAGAGAAAGAGAGAGAGGGGGTGGGAGTCGGAGAGTATATATATGTATATAGCCACACGGGTGTCAGAGAGAAGGGTTAAGGTGCGAAGTCAAAAGTCTTTTTTATCTCAGCGCTTGGTGCACACACAAACCGGACTCCGTAATTGCCTTCTCCTTCTCACTCTGAGAAGAGAGCGTTATTCAGAAATTCTGCAAAGAGCAAAGATAGCGAAACAGCGGAGCTTCAAATGCATTCCTATTTAACTTGAGACGCGGCTCTAGAGAATTTCGCGCGCACTTATAGAAAGCTCTGCTGTGTATATATATCTTTCTTTCTTTCTATATATAGTGCGTCATTGTATTACATACACAAATAACTTTTATTGCCAGGATTTTATCATAGGGCGTATTTAGGCAATTCTTCTATTTCATTAATTGAAAGCATTTATAACGGTATGCTCGTGCTAGAAAATTGAACGATGTATTAGTTAGATTGTAGCTAGATTTTCATGTTATGATTACGATCTGGCTGTATTTTTGGCCAGAAAACCTGTAACCTAATGTCGGATTTGGAGTAGAATCTGAGTGGATTCTACTTAATTTTTAAAATAATGAAAAAGGACATTTCATTAATGGTTACCTTATTTAATTAATAAATATTGTATTTAAAAATGAAAAAAATAAAAGTATAAAGCTATATTATGTCCATTTGGGGTTGATTAATCCGTGTAAAAACGTGCCATATAGACTATAGAAAATCGGCCTTTCGCTCGCCTACATAGCCTATGTACCATAGGTGCACGTTCCGTATGCTCTCGAATGAGCAGTGTACGAGTTAGCAGAAGCTTACATTCAATTCCTTTGCAGTCGTCTAAATAAAAGTATTCCGTCAAATGTCAGAAAGTCTCTACACCGCTGGTCTATATGCCGTCATTCTGAAATCAAATCGTATCAATGAATTTAGCATGTTCCAGTGCCCATATACAGTTTCTTAAATCACATGTAAAACAGTTAGAATTACGCACGTCATACAGACGGTACCGAGTGCGCAATAAAAGGCGAATAGCATTTACCGAAATGCCCATTGGTGTGTGGATGATGACGTGTACGTGCATTTATACGAGCATTCGAATGGCGTACGCAAACAAGTCCGTATAATCGAAGACTCGCGCGAACTCGCGATAGATAAGCTTTGAGCTGAAAATCCGTACGCCCCATAAACGCGCGCGCGATAAAACATTGCTGAATTTCCTTTAAAGCACACGCGTCTTGCTGTGTTCGCGCAAAGTTATCTGTCTGCACTAAAGCGATCGACAGACTTTTTTCTCGTCGTGGCGGCAGAAATTTTTAATCAATTTTTCCGTAATCTCAGTTGTGTGTGAATCGCTTTATTCACGAAACAGAGTAGATATATACGGAGCTCTCATGGACTGGGCTAAATGTGTATTATATGTATATGTCGAAGGGATTTGCCAAAGTTGAAGAGATTTGGAAAAAATAATACGTATGTAATTAGATTATCTCATTCTAAATAATTCATAAATTATTCTGCATAATTATTTATTCAGTGTACACGAAGAGAAATACTCTATATAGAAAAATTTATAGGAAAAAAACCGCTGTCAATTTATTGACACTTATAGCTTCCTCAAATTTAATTATTTGTTTCAATAAATAATTTAAGTAATAAAACATGTTTAAAAATAGCTCAAGAATCGTGTAGAAAATTTAAAAAAATAATATTCAAATTTCGCAGTTTTTATTAAGTACATTACTTTAGATTTTATATCAGTCTCCTATATTCTCGAGATACAGAAATATACACATGCACAAGAATAAAATTTTTCTCAAAAATAGTCACTTTCTATTCCAATGGTGTTAAAAATGTTTTTAAGAATTTTTAGAAAATTTTCTTCTTCACCGATAGATTTTTTTACCACTCTGAGGAAGCAATACTATATAGTTGCTAGTAAATTTTACTATATTCGTCATTTTTCTTATAAACTACTGTAATTTTTTTAACTTTTTTCAGTCGGTGATTCGATAAGAAAACCCCATTGTAATTTTTACTAGAGCAATTCTGAAAGTATATGAAAAACTTTTTATCCCGATATTCATTTTTCGATATTTAATAATAGTTTAGACACAGTTATACCACTTTAATAAAGAAAATATTGTTATGTATGTTTTAATTGTTGAATTATTAAGTAACTATTTTGCGTAGTATTGCTATTGCTATTAGAATATAAGGTCTATAGTATATTTGTTAAATTGTCAATTCTCAATTCGTAAATACAGTAAGCAAAAAATTATGCGGTTTTCATTGTGTTTTACCATTACAAATGAAACATAAGATAAGGATGATAATTATATTTAAATAAAATAATTAAAATGCAAGGATTTTTATCGATACCCTTGTACAAGTAGATATATGCCGAAACTAGTAAGACGACACGTTGTATTTAACATGTGACTGTATAATATAAAAACATGTTGCATCATGGACTAAACTGTTCTTTTTACTATTATTATTCAATCCTATCAAGCTGGTAAAGATCAAAGATATTTAATTTGAAACCAAAAATTCCATAATCATCGTTCTATAGAGATATCGAGTTATTTCCATCCTTATAACTCTCAAGGACCAAACGGAATACATTGTAATCGATTCGATCTCGTTACCGGTACACAGCCATCATTAAATTAATAACGATGGGAGACTCGGAATCGGCAGCAAGCAACAGCAGCAGCAGCAGCAACGCGATCCAAGAGCAACTGTGCAATACCGCCTGCCCCAGACGCGTCCAATCGTCAAAACTCTCACGCGCACACGCGATCCGGTACGTATACGTGACCTCGACACAAGTTTATATATATTATATATCGGACGTAAGGCGAGCCCTATACGTGCGTATGTGTGATGGGCACAGGTTGGATAGACACACAGAACAGTCGACGTGGACCAAGGGTCTCTTGGCGGTGATTGGCAGATTTCCGATTCTCGTGGGAGCGTCATTAAGGATTAGACGCGTCCCCGATTGCTCGGACAGATCTCTCTCTCTCTCTCTCTCTCTCTCTCTCTCACTCGGCTTGCATCTCACGAGATGTCTCCTCTGCTCTGTCCCCGAGAGCTGCTGCCGCTGTTGCTGTTGCTGTTGCTTCGGGGGTGGTCCAGAACGATGACGACGACGACGACGACGGAGGCTGCATCTTGATGCCACCGGACCATTTGTGTGAGTCCGCGCAGAGCTCGCCCTTAAGATAGATATCCTGGCAACTCGATTTTTAAGTATATTGGATCGTTGAGAGTAAAACGGGAAAATTCAATCCTGGGCGGGATTTCTTGAACGGTATACTTCTGTAGATGGAAGTTTGAGAAACGAATACGTTGGTGGTTACCGGGGCTATACGAGGTAGTCGATATAGATTTTTGTCAGTGATTGCGTAAACGCATTTGTTACATGCAATCATCGGGAGTTTATTTTAACGTCACGATAATGCAGCGAGAGATCGAGTAACACTACGTTGACGTAGACAGTTTTTTCAAAACTTGATAACAATTGTCCATCGTCGAAAAATGTGATGAAACCTTACTGCCGTACATGTACATATATAGAGTATACTCATCAACTCGTGTAAACTGTCAATTTAAATTTCATCAAAGAAACATGGCCAATTCGTATTCGCAATTTTCCAGTGACCGATTTATCACTATGTGAAATAGTGTATTTTGCAGTGGACTTGGGTTAAATTACATTTAGATATAGCACTTAGGCATTCCCTTCATATTTACATTATTTACTCTTCTTTTATATTTTACATACAAGTAATTATATACTTAACCCTCCTGCGCACCACGATGAGGAGGGTTGAACAACTCAAAATCACTATAATATTAAGATATAAACATATGTAAAAAGTAAATAAAATTCGTTCAAGCTAACTACCATCAGTTGCTTTGCTAAATTGTCACCAACAATAACGATTAGAGATAGCGTTAAAGTGTGCATTAATACAGTTTGGAGTCTCGAAATCGCAACCGTGGCCGGATGATTATCCGACGCTTGCACACGGCGCGATTTCCCATCGCTCTGGGGATCCATATACACAGATGTTCGCTCTTTTTCTCTCTCTTTTCGCGCGCCGCGCTACCGACACTCCACGGGGAACGAAGTGTGTGTGTGTGTGTATGTACAAACATATATATATATATATATAGCTCCTCGCCTTCTCTCGCAGACTATACGAAGAGCGTTGCTCGAGCAAATCCGGAGTATGGGATGCGCCGAGAGAGTGGCGCCTATATCCTATGCCGGGGCATAGTATCGTGCGAGCGAGGTCGTGGGAGCGCGCCGCGAATCCCAACTGACCGGCGCCTCAACGCTCAGACTCTGCAGTTTACTCTCGCACTGTCTCTCCCTCCTTCTCTTTTTCTCTTTATCTGACTTTCTGTACTCGAGCAATTGTCGTCCGGCACGCGAGAGAGAGAGAGAGAGAGAGAGAGAGAGAGAGAGGGAGAGAACCCTAGGAATTCGAGCGAGCAAGCGAACGAACGAGAGTGGATGTGTCAGTGGGAAATATCGAGATGCTGCCGATCGGCTGTTGCGGGTATACCGAGAGTCTGCGTCGCCAGCTCCGTGCGCGCGCGCGTGTACTGGTTGTTTTATCGGAAAAATGTACGCGAGCTTGGAAATTTTTTCGGATCAAAGAGATTTTTTGTGTACTGTCGATCGAACGGTTCGTTGGACCAAGAGGAAAGTTATCAATTTGATGAACAATTTACTTAATTGGTCGAGGGAAAGTTATCGAGATAAAATAAATATTTTGATCGCAAGCAAATATCGCATCCGATTGATGTAATCTTGTTCTTGGTTTGATAAAATAATATGTATATTGGTCAGACCGAAATTAAGATATAAATAGAAAAACAAAGATATTTTTAATGTTTTATGATACTTTGTTTATATACAAAATTCAGGAGAAATGACAATTAAATGCTTGTAGATTTTGCTTATTTAATTGTATTTAAGTAGACAAATAGGATGATCCCATTTTACATAATAGAGTATTTATATATTAAACTTATGTGAAAATGTAATCCTCTATGAAGACCATAACTAGAAATATCGACTGGTTTTCCAGATGAAAAGAGCATCATCATAAAAGCCAGAAATATTGAATATAAACGTTACAGCTGGGATAACCTGGATAAATTCATATTTATAAAAATTTGAGCGGCTATAAATAAATTTCGAGTAGACAATTTCCGAAATCCGATCTAGAATTCGAAAGAGCAGATTTTGCGCCAATGGAAAGGACGTTCAGAAATATAATTTATCGATTGGATGTTCTTTTTGCAGACGGATAACCGATTGTTACACAGTTACAGTCGTTTCGGAATTAATGGATTCAAAACAGAGCTTCGTATAGGGTCCAAGTGTTTATACAATCTCTCCATAAGATTGTAATAATCGATACGCCGTATGCACACAAATTTCTAAATTTTAATCACACGACTAAAATCGCTACGGCCTAATACGCTCAAGACAACAGCTCCAATAGAAACCAAAACAAAAATCCTCTTTCTCGCTTTGGCTCAAGTCGCTGCCGGCAAAAAGCTGCACGGCCAGCACCACTGTATATACGTAAATACCGCGCTCGCGCAATTTGTCAGTAGTAGAAACGGTACAGTTCGCATCACTCAACCTATCCAGTCCCTCTCTCTCTCTCTCATCCTTCGTGAATTTGCAGGCGAACAAATATACGCGCACACGTATATATAAAGACGGTAACACGACGACGTCGGGGCATCAGAGAAGCGTTGACGAGAGTGGATCAGCGGTGGAACGCGCCAAACTAAACGCCGGAGAGATCGAGTTTGTCGTCGTCGTCGTAGTCGCGCTCCGGGGAAGTGCCAAATTTTCATCTACTCGCACGCGAGAGAGCGAGAGAGAGAGAAGGTCCGATTCTCGGGCTTTAATGCTATAACGCCGCATCGTGGGAGAGTTTGCCGCGGTGTGTGCAGATGAGTGTGCCGCGAGTCCGGCGATGAATGAGCCTCGCGTCACATGCACTCGTGCACGCGCGTAGTATACAAAAGGCGAATGTTGTGTATAAACGAGGTAGAGAAAGACAGAGAGAGAGAAAGAGAGAGGGATCGCGGCTGGTATACAGTCTTTCCGACGTTAGCTCGCCCTGCCCGCAACTCGCAGCTCTTATACGATGTAATGTGCGTGCGTGCCTGCGTTGAATAATCGCACGCCTTCCTCCGCCGACTCGTAACAAATGTACCCTGGACGCTTGTCTATCTGCCACCTCCCCCCCCCCCCCCCCCCCCCATTCCCGACTGCGAATAACTTTATAGAAGTGGATCTGAAAGGCTTGCGGATATGAAGCAAAGCTTGCGGGATTTTTCCGCAGTTCATCGGTGTGAATCTGTTTGAGCTATTGGCGTGATGGGACTCTCCACGTATGTGGCTGCTTGATTTTTATTGAACGAATGGGAAAGAGTGACGGAGAACCTCGGGTTTATATCAATTTCTATCTGTTCGAATAGTCGCATATTGTATTTTGCTTTTTTCAAATAAAAATTGTGAAATCGTCTTGTCTGGTTACTCTTGTTAACCCACGAAATAATATTTTTTATAGCACAATTAAAGTTTAAAAATTCGATCGTTTTTCTATTTTAATATAATAAGTAAACAATTAAATTTAATGAAACGAAATAGTATATTTGAATATTTATTTGCAAAGATTTAGTTTGCTATACTCCAGAATTGTTATTGTGAGTGAAAACGTGTTTCAATGATAAATTATTACTCATAAATTGACTGAATAATGCGTCAAAGTAGGATGTTCACGAGATTGAAACAAAGCACAGTGTTTCACTTTAACGTACGAAAACTATATTATCTAGATTGTTAGAAATCATACAATTTAAATATTGTTGACACTTCTACCTAAAATATATATGTTAAAATTACTTGATTGAAAATCGTCGGTCTTACTGCATTCGTCTGTTTCTACTTCCACGTATTCGCCAATAATGGACAAGATTAACTCGACCTTTTTAATATTTACTTTCAGGTAAACTAGCCAATCAGAGCATAAAATTGCTACTTGTTATTTGTACAATCAACAATATTTTTAACAATTGATAGATACATTCATATATCGACTTTTGAAATTCATTTTCTTTTCCCGCATTTTTGGAATCTTCCGTATTTTTCCGCACAGCGTAAACGTTATATTAGTATATCTACCGCTCCATCCGAAAAAGTTATTTATAGAGACGTGCCATGCTTCTTCCTCATTCTTCATACATGTACTTTCAAACCTCGTTATTTCAAACATTTTTCGTTATATTAATGTGTTTCTCGAACTTGTCTATTAATAAGTGCGCTAATAATAATGTACAAAAAGAACTCGAGTTACAGTCGAGGTAGTGAAAAGAGAATTTAATCTCTTAAAATTGCGAGAACGAGAAAATTCGACAAAATATTAAAATTAAATAGTACAGACTTGAACATAGTCAGCAATCTTCAATATTCAGTAACAGTATAATAGCACGCGGTATATATCTCGACGGAAACGTTTTTTTTAAAGCAGCGACATGCAACCATTTTACTCATAGTATTTAAAAACAATTGCTATGATTCTTTTCATCGCGGCGTATGGAAGTGCCATTATAGCTATAAAATGTTACAAAGCCGACAACAATGTACAATAAAGATATTTAAATATAGTTTTTAGTTAGTCAAAGTGAATAATTATATTCAATATTTTCTATTCAAATTAGTGTCGTTAGTTACAAAAAAATATCAGTGAAAAAATCTTGCGTAGTAAAAAACAATAATTCATTATACTCTATCCGTGCGTCAAAGATGCGTTTCGCATAAAAAAATAATGTAAGTTTACTGTGAAAACATTTGCAATGCGAACGCATAAACGGTATAATTCGTACGCACATATTAAGCGAAGATGTATATATAACGCATAATTATGTACCTTCGGCTTTTAATTCGTCCCCGGGTAGTTTGGCCGTGTACATCGACTATAAACTTTTGACGCACATACACGAAGTGAAAAAAAATCAACGGCAAACTAGTATTTCGTATTCGTAATAGCGAAGCACGATAAAAAAAAAAACAGTTGCTCACCACGTTGGCACAAGAAGATACGTGTTAAATCCCTACATACACGATTGTTCAGTCGTGGAAGCAGTGAAAAATTACATATCGAACAATTTGTAGCTGCATCGCCACCGCGTATAATACAGTTGTGCCAAGCGGCATTGGTATAGCTCGAGCTAACGATACCGGATGAATTGTTCGCGAAGCGGTGACGGCTACGGCGGCGTGGCTGCATTGCGCAACGCTAATTAGTCAGGTCGGGCGCGCGGCAGTTCTAAATGCTCTTACGGTATGAATGAGTCATTCATTAATTATATTGCGATTTTTTCATGCGAAAGGGAATCTCAAAGCCGCGCGCGTCCTTGGACGCTGTGAGGAGAGCTCGAGTCCGCTATATAAGAGAGTAGGCTCACGCTCCGTTCGCGACCCACCTATACGGACACCACAATGTCCCGTTACGTGCATCGTTTTTTTAGCTCGTTAATATTTATAACGCGCGAATGTGCGCACTTCCAACTGCGTTTCTAAGCCTGCGCAGATTATTCTTTTTTTTTTTTTCTTCTTTTTTAACGCGCTATTTAGCTTGGGAAATTAATCTGTTTTGCCGATTCTCCATTGTTGTCGTCGTGGAGGCTCTGGCGACTCGCCGCGCGCTTTTCCCTCGTGTTTGCATTTGCAGCGAACGCCCCGAGCTATTAAGGAGATACACAATGTAGACACATATCTTGAATGACTTGTGACAAGTGGAATAGGCGAGTAATAAAAACGATTCCCCTTGAACTCGATTGTCGATAATTTAGCTGCTTTGGAAGTTAAATAAGAGTTTCTATTTATCGTGAAATATAGATGAAGGAGTTTTAATTGAAAAATTTATTTCTTTTTCTCTTGAACTGGGCTAATTTAATTTAGTCAATCACTCACCCGTCATTTTTGTTAGATATACTATATATAAAATTTTAATATAAGTGAGTATTAATTAAGTAATGGATCGAAAATTATTAATTAATGTATGCAATACACCAAGTATAATATTACGTTAATTTACCGTTTAGACAATAGCATGTATATGAAGTATTCGATTTTTTGAATTTCGTTGAGCAATAACAGATCAGCATCGCTAATTATTTTCTTGCAATTATACAGGTTATTTGTAAAATCATTTGTAAAATCCGCTCTATCGCTGATAATCGAAATTCTCGTTTTCAGGTGTAGTATGGAGCCTCGACTCGCCGCAAGGAGTACAGGTTGAATCGTCCAGGGTGTTGACGCGGCCGGTGTGTCCTCGTCACTGCACACGCAGACCGGCCGAAAAGTGCACAGGGCATCGTAGCTCGGCTCGCCGTCCGTCTCTTCTACTGCACAGGCAAGCATGAGCTCGAGCTCGGAGGCGGTCCACCTCCTCCTCCTCCTCCTCCTCCTTCTTTTTCTCTCCGTCTCTCCGTCTCACGCGCGCGACTCGCTCTTTCGCTCTCCTACACACACACACACAACTACTTCTGCTCGGCTGCTGCTCTCTTTCTCCCGTGGCTGCTCGCTCGCTCGCTCGCGGGCACCGCAGCACCAGCAGCACCAGCAGTACAGCGCTCGCGCAAGCGCACTAGGCTCGCCCGGCGCGTAGAGCCGCCTTCACCGCCGCCGCCGCCGCCGCCGCCGCCGCAGCCGCCATCGTCGTCCCCCGCCCCGCGCGCGCGCGCGCGCGTGCACATATACGAGCAAGAGCGCAGTGTCGCGTCGAACCTCTCGCTGAGCGCGTCGCACGTCCCGAGGAAAGATACGGCAGCACCGCCGCCCGTCTCGTAGTCCTCGCCTCCAGGGCCCCCCAGTAGTAGTTTTGCGCCGTCGTCGTACTCGTCGTCGTTGTCGCCATCGTCGTCGCTAGTGGCTCGACTCGTCTCTCGTGTGGTGTGTGTGTGTGTGTGACAGCACAAGGGACTTGTCATCCGAGCTCACGCTGCCTCTTGACCTTACTCTAGCCTTCCTTAGTTCCGTAGTGGTCGTGTAGTGGTGACGAAAGAGAGAAAGAGAGTGAGTGAGAGAGAGAGAGTGTGTGAGAGAGAGAGAGAGCGAGATACAAGTAAATAAATAAATAAAAGTGCGCGAGAAGATCGAGGGCGAGACATAACCACTCCTCTGCTGCAGCAGTCCACCGAATATATATACACTCTGACAACAGCACTTGACAGCCCGGCTCCGTTTTGAACAACTCCGACTCTGTAGAGGTTATAATACACACCGGTTGATCAACGATCAACCAGCTTCTCTCGTGTTGTTCTATCTCGCTGTTAGAGGGAGGAAAAAGAAAAAAGGAGTCAGCCGATAAAACACACCCAGACACCGGTCGGATTATTTCCCAGTGCAGACACTTCTGTCCTTCGATATACACGTCTATCTTTCCAGTCAGCTGTGCCAAGGCTTAAGCTGTTAGTTTCAAAATATATCGAGTTTGAGTGAATTGTATATTTCGAGGAAGTGGCCAGAGAGAGAATTGTTTAGTCGAATCGAATCCAGTGCAAGAGAAGACAAGTGTGAACCTTGTGTGATTACGTACACGTGAGGAAAGGGTTTGTTGTGCAATTATATATTGTTATATCTATATGTATATATATATCTATATGCATATATAGAGGTGTTCGTGTGTGCGTGTGTGTGTATATCCGTGTTTCACGCAGGCTTTGTCGCTGAAGACTGAGATTTTCCGAGGCAGATCGACCCGGCACGGCCCGGCGAACAGAAACCGCATAGCAGCAGCAGCAGCAGCAGTATCAACCACCGACAGTGAGCAGTTTCTAGTGTGCATTCGAATGACGGATAACGGCCAAATTCGAATTTCCCTCCGAAAATAGAATATAGAAGAGATAAGAAAACCAGTCCGACAGTGTACAAAGTGCGTACGAACGTCATTTCGGAGTGTAAAGTGCCGGTGTTTGTAAGTGCTGATTTTTCCACCTGCTACGAGACGACAAGTGCATAGAAGGAACAGAGATAGAGAGAGATAGAGTGACCACG
This sequence comes from Megastigmus stigmatizans, assembly GCA_900490015.1. Taxonomy (NCBI): domain Eukaryota; kingdom Metazoa; phylum Arthropoda; class Insecta; order Hymenoptera; family Megastigmidae; genus Megastigmus; species Megastigmus stigmatizans. The sequence continues at coordinate 1,473 of UELV01085849.1, read as the reverse complement.
ACGGCCCTCAGCTACATCTCCGTATATACACGTGTGTGTATGCGGTTGACTCTTAAAGCGAAGTAGCAGACAGATAGAGTAAGAGAGAGAGAGAGAGGGAGAGAGGACGTATACGAAGGCGCGCACGTGCCGCACGAGTCAAAGAATAGAGCACAAGAGTGCAGGCGAGCCAGGAAAAATACAGGAAGATATAGGAAGAGAGGAAGGAGAAAAGTGCTGCGACATGGAACCACAGAGTCAAGAGATCGTGGCGAGCGGATCACCGGCTGAAGTGCCCAACGATCCAGGGTACGAATCTTTCTTCTTCACCTGTACTGGGGAGTTTTCGTATATAAGGGTTATATAGCAGGCAGTCGAGTGTCACCACCTACACTTCGGGATCGATCTCTTCGCGCGGTTCGCGATTCAGCGAAAACGCGTCAGAGATAATGTCGTAGCACGTGTTTCGCTATATGTTTACTTCTATACTCGCAATGCTGTTTGTATATACGTCTATACATACACATGTATACGTCGCGTGTAGTTTCTGCACATTTTTTTTTCTCGTCTCGCGTTATCGACAAAGCGATTTTTTTTCCCATTCGATGTACACACAGTGCTCGAGAATCGGCGAATAACACAAAAAAGCCAGTGGGAAACGGGGAAAATCTAGAGGAAGGGGATAGAAATCAAATGAAAACAAACGGAAAAAAAGTGGAGGCGCACGCAGGTCTGTGTCGGGCTCGGGCGAAACGATCACGTGGTGTCACGAGACTCACATGGCCGGAACTCTCTCCCCCCTCCCTCTTCCCTCCTCCCCCTCCACCTCCACCACCGTTCTCTTCTCGTGTATAAAAGCACCCCCGCATCGAGCGTCGCTGCGCTCTTTATATTCCTTTCCGCTCACTCCTCTATATATATTCGTGCAGTTCTATTCCTCCTCGTGTTTGCGTGCGCGAGCGGTTATAAGCCCGGCTAAAACGCGATCCCGACCGAACTGCACGCGGACGCAAAGGACTTTTTGATACTCCGGTTTATAAGGAGGAAGACGTTGCCAGTGGCGACGCCGTCACGAAGCCTCGCGGTGTTGGTGTGTGCGAGTATGAATGCGTGCGCTGTCTCGGTGTACATTCCGTGTCTCTTGTAGCTCGAATTTCCCGCCGTATATAGCCGGTCGCTATCACTCGTTATCTTCTCCCTTCGCCCTCTTCTCCTCCCCACCCCCCTCCCCTCCGCGCCTCTTTCCGAAGCGAGGGGAGCTAAGGAGGTGGAGGAGGTCATGTGACCCCGTCGGCGCGGCATCTCGGGGCCGATCGAAGCCCGCGAGCACCCAGCGATGCAGAGAGAGAGAGAGAGTGAGCAAGAGAGAGGGAGTGGGTGGCAAGGAGCGGAGAAAGGACGAGGAAGCGCATGACTTATATACAGTGTGCAGCAGCAGAAGCAGTGTGTAGTAGCAATGCAGCCCTAAAGAGAGAGAGAGAGAGAGAGAGAGAG
>UELV01085848.1:0-12514 GCA_900490015.1 Megastigmus stigmatizans | reverse complement strand
GGGGGGGGGGGGGGGGGGGGGGGGCGTGGGAATATATCGGGCGATGGGTTTTCCTCTCGTGCACGATCTGTTCCGCGATCAGCGATTGATATATCAAGAATCAATTATCGATGCTTTTCAGCGCTGTGAAATATTGAGTTTTATATATTGCCGGAAATATGAACGAGGTCGTTAACACGGCAGTTGATATCTTATATGAGTAATTCAATATGAGTTATCGTAAATGTTGGATCGCATTTTCTGTGTTCTGCAGAGAATAGGATTAATATTATTACTTACGAGGTATTTTATCTTGTTGAAGGCATAAATAATGCGTAAATGCATTATTATGTTTATTAACGCTAAAACCATAATGTATATTCTTTCAAAAGTTATGAACAGTGGTTGTTTCGATGGAAGGAAAAATTAATCGTGTATTGAAAATAAACCAATCTTTTGTGGACGCGAATGAAAATTGAAACAATATAAATTTATTTTATTAATTATTAAATACGAGGAGCTTCTATATCTTGATAACAAAGGGCGCATATTCAACACAAGTTAATGGATTTAAAAATATTGAAAATGTAAATGTTTTATAATTCTTTATAATAACTACAGCTACATAAGATTTGTATGTGTTACTAAAGATATTATTACATATGAATAATTGCTAACCAAATTTACAATTGGAAAATTTAAAATGAAGAATCTTTAAGAAGAGAATGAAAATAGATCGTAAGAATTTGATGAATAAATCTAGCATATTTTATTATTCTACCGATTGAATCTCTAAATTTTATTCAAAAAGTTATTTTGAAATTTTATATATTTTATATAATTTGAAAGTTTGAATTTTCAAGATCTCCTGATATACGACACTGAAACTTTCTTTAAGACACGTAATCTACCTATAAGCTACGCAGGAAAAAAATCTCAAGCCTCGCTTTAATGTTTAAATAACCAAAAAGTAATATCTGCACTTGTACCAAGTATTATAATAAAATAAAAATTTATTAGGTACAGTTCATTCATTCTCGCGCACAATGAATTCCTGATGCCTTCGTCGTTGCTTTGTATCAGTAATTAGCGACATATTGTGATGTATGGGGTGCATGTAAATCATTTTTCTACAAAGATCATAAAAATTCAGAAAACCTCATAGAAGTAACTTGACATACTTGACTTTGTAAATGAATATTAACAAACTTTTGTAAATTAAAATTGATACAGGAGGTAAAAAGGCAAAGTGGGACACTTAAAAAAGAGTCATATTTTAATTACGTTGAAACATCCATTCTTTTTCTGCATAAGACTCAAACTTGTAAAATATTTAATTTTCAAAAGTTACAGATATTCTGAAAATAGTCGAGGTAAGTTTTTGCAAAGGCCAAAGTTCTCGAAGTTATAGATGAAATTCTAAGAACGAATTTGTTGCTGGCGTATAGCGGATGGCTAACTTTTTTCCGCACTAGATTGCTAATCCTTTCCAGTTTTCCCGGATGTAATTAACGCACTTAATTAACAGTCAATTATGCAGAATTACATAATTAATTTCTCGCGAATTCATTGCATCAACAAGCGTTGAGCTTTTTTTGCCAGTCGGCGGATAAAAGGAAAGATAAAGCGGCAATCACGTGCACTGCTTTCGATGCACAGAGAGTAGTAGATAGGTAGTAGTAGTAGGATACGCCTTTCGACGCGGGTTATTCTTACTCGGTTATACGCTCATTGGGGGAATCGTAAAAAATCTGAAGGACCACCTACCGTTTCGAGTCTCCTCCATATATAGACTGGTGCGCTGCGATCGTCTCCTGTCGTTCGCGTATCTGATCCTCGGCTCGATTCTCTGGGCCGATATATACGTCGGCGTAGTGAAATCGTCGAGGCTCTCCTGGACAGGTGGACTCGTGCGTCTTCGACAAATTACCAGTCCTATCGCTACGCCGATACCCACCAGTATCAGCGACACCGCAACTGTGGACACACATCAATCGGACAATGGACTTTAGTATATACGAACAAAGGAATACCGATTGAATGCGCGTTAGAGTAAAATAAAGGACTGGAGCTCTTTTGCAAACAAAAGATTCGTTTCCTCTTTAATGAATTTTGCATCGCAAAGATTGGGAAAAATTCACGTTAATTGGCGATGGATCAAGACTTCCAATTACTCGATGTACAATATCTTTAAATTCATTTTTTTTTTCAAATTTAATAATCGAACCGAGTTGAATATTTTTCGAGCACGATTCGATTGGCAAATATACTCTTACAAATCGAATTGAAAATCCCTGGTGTGTAACTCACTATAAATATAGCAACTACCAGCCGGATCACCAACCAAACCCCGCCACGTCCTGGAAACTTAGTCTGATGGCGACCGTTGCACTTTCACTAACTGCGCGCTACATCTGCTGAAAAGCATTTTCGACGCGACGGATGTGTGCAGGCGCGCGCGTCGCTCTCAAAAGCTCGCGTCCCTTCGCGTTTTCCCTATCGCGCGTTTTTTATCTGTTCTCTATTGCTAGAATCGACGGCAATTAATCAATTTTAGCGTGGCGCTCTTCGCTCTCTCTCTCTCTCTCTCACACTCTATCACTCTCGGTAGAGAGCGCCGGCAGTGATCTGCGCGATACATGAATCTTGCATTTCTCGATATCCAATTATCATCTGCGAATCGCGTGACGAATTGATACACAGACATTCCAATTACGATCTACACGGGGTCCCAGCTCGCGCGCATTGTTTTCCATTTAAATGACAAATGAGAATGATCGGATATATATCCGCGCGTGTCCTTTCCAATTAATCCTGCGTTCTTCCCTTCCCCTAACCCTCGGACTCACACTCTCTCTCTCTCTTTCTCACTCGCGATATCTCCCATTGTATATTTATTTAACGAGCTAGCTTTCTACTCGGCTCTCTTCTTGTTTTTTATCTCTGACCCTCCCCCTCCCCCCTGAGACCGTTCCAAATATCGCGGGATGAGGTGGTAGCGCGCGCGGACCGCGTTCAACTGTTTATTTACGCTATGAGCGCGAGAGACCGAGTTTACGCCGTCGATGTGTATACGTAAAAAGAAGAAAAAATATGGAAAGGGCGGCATATATGTGCATCTGCGTGTGTGCAGCGCGCGTAGCTCAAAATATACGCGTACAAACATTCGCATTTTATATTATATAGTGTAGGCGCTGGAATGTGTAAACTACGCGCTCGCTCAAGTCTAGCATTTAATTGCTTTGACGTTATACACGTTGCTTTGAGGGAACTCCGCTCGCTATCGTCATTCTTGTGCTGACGCAGTTCGTTGTTGTTTGTCGACTCTCCTGTTTTTTTTTCTTTCTATCTTTTTTTTCTAAACCGTTGCGAAGCGGATGGATATCTATATAGCGTTTCAGACACGGGGCTGATCGATGCGTTATAACGTCGTTAAAGTTCGACTTTTCTTCGTCGATGCCCTCATTACGATGATAAAAAGCGTAAGGCTCTGGGGCTGATATAACGAACGCGACGGTTAACGTCTTCGTGCCTTTCTTTTTTGTGTCCTCCCTTCTCCCTCTCTCTCTCTCTCTCTCTCTCTCTCTCTCTCTCTATCTCTCTTTCGTTTTGACGAGGCATTCTGTGAAAGACGCAGGAAAATTGCGAGATTCCGGGAATGAAGTTGCCAAGGAGTCAGGGAGAGGAAGGCGAAAGATTGGGGGGGGGGGGCGGCGGGATGGGAGGCAGAGGAAAAGGAAAAAGCGGAGAAAACGGAGAAAAGGTATAAGGCCGGTGGCACCAGGTAGAAATTGCGGCCCGATAAATGTGATTGGAAAATAGAAAGCGAGTCGTTTTGTTATGTGTAAAAAAAAGTTATACGGGGAGCGGCTGAGCGTGAATTATTTAAGTATTTATCTTGGGAGGGGGTTGGCTCGAGCAGGGCGGCCACTTTGTTAGCGTATTACGTAATTGCGGGTAAACAATTTTTATCGATTTCTATCCCCCCTTTCCCCCCTTCCCCGACCCGAGTGTGCACTTCACGCTTTTTACGATGATCCCCCGGCTTTTTCTTTTGGACAAGTGGAAAATTTCGCGAAATCGAATTTCAGAAATCGAAAGTTACGAGTGCAATAAACTGGAAAATGTTATATACGTTCAAGAGATGGAGTGAACGGAGGTGAGAAAAAACGACGGAGGTAAAGAGAGAGGGAGAGAGAGAGAGAGAGAGAGAGGGAGAGAGAGAGAGCAAGAGAGAGAGAGAGAGGGGGGGGGGGAGAGAGAGAGCAAAAAATTAGCGAAATCAAACTTTTTCTTTCAATTCGCGGGACATAAAAACGCGAGTGCGTTCATCTTTATTTCATAAAAGGAATAAAATCTAAATTGTGTACTTATTTCGAGACGAAGAACAACATTTTTTTTCCGAGAGGTGGGGGAGAATGGACGAGAATGAACTTGATTGCATCGTCAATAAAAAGACACAGTAAGAAAAAGGAACAGGAAACGAGAGAGATTAATCCTTAAGTACGGTCATGATGACTCACAGTAGTCACCTGATTTTATAAAGCTCGCTATTTTATTGCCACTACGTTTTAGTGGTATTAGCTCTATGCAATTTTTCTGCAATAAGTAAAAACTTTAATAAATGATTAATTTCCCGCGAAATTTTCACTGATACAATTTCTTTGCCATGAATTTTTTTAGTTGAATGATGGATGTTGTAAATAAACAAAAATATGATTTTATAAGAACGTTTATTATTGTTTGAATTTAAGTTTTAACACTGTATCAATGAATTACTTTTACTTTTATAGTTTTTTTATTTTTAATTTTAAATATAGATTTAAGAGTTATCCAGTACTATGTACAGGTAGTTGAACTACCTCTGTAGTTTTTTTGCATTAATTTGTATAAAATATTGCTGGGAATAAAGAATAAAGAATAAAAGAACAGTGGCTCAAATTAAGTATTAGTGTTATAAGTTATGGGATAATTAAAAGATGTTAAGCGATAAATTGCGGTTAGAAAAGAATTGTTTCCTTTATTAAAAAATTTATATCTTTAACGTAACTAATATTACTGCAAAACCCATGCAGAATTTTTAATTGTTAGAATAAACGGAATTTCCTGAACCAATAGGAATGCAAAATTAGAAGAACTCGATTGAAGTTTTTGCAGAAAAACGTGCGCCTTACTGATTTCGGTATATAGGTCTAATTACACATAGTTAGCATTGCGCGAATTTTCTTCTACTTCCTTAATCACACTTTCTCCAACTCTTTTATCGGTTAAGAGGGTTCACTTTTAGATTAAAGAAATTATTAAGTTCCAAACAATCGTTTAAACCTTTGTTCGCCTGCTCTATATCTCGCGCATTTCCGCCGGCGTTCGCACACTTTTAATTTCGCATAAACGATAGTTAGTTTTTTTTTCAACCATTCAATTACAAAATTGGAAAAGTAGGAATGGGGAAGAGAGAAGGGACACGAAGGAGCGCAGAGAGAATGAGAAAAGTAAAATACAACACTCCAAGACTAACAGGAAAGAGAGGGCGAATTTGTCTGGCGTGCCTTGATCGACTCGGGTACAGTTCAGTTTTGTCGTTTGCGAAAACTTAAGTCTTCCTTTCTTACTTTTCATTTTCTATCTCTGCCTTCCTTTTTCACCCCTTCCTATCTCTCTCTCTCTCTCTCTCTCTCTCTCTCTCTCTCTCTCTCTCTCTCTCTCTCTTTCTCGCTTACTTTTACCCTGAGTGAGCGCGCGAATGCCCAGACTCCTCCCAAGCTAGAAAATTCATTCGACGCGAGTCAACCGTTATTCAGACGGGATAGAATTTTGTCGAAGAACGAATATTCGCCGACGGGACGAGGAGAGAAGGAGAACGAGAAAGAGAGCGAGAGAGAGAGAGAGAGAGAGAGAGAGAGAGAGAGAGAGAGAGAGAGAGAGAGAGAGAGAGAGAGAGAGCAGAAGCAGCAGGAAAAAGTAAAAAGGAGCGATGGTGCGCGCTGTGGATTCCTCTCGAGGGCGAAGGTCTTCGGCGGGAGGAGGGAGAACGAGATGACGACGCAGAAGAATTGAGAAAGAGAATATTTGACTCTATGCCGTTTCACTCTCTTCTCCGCCTTTCCCTCTCTCTCTCTCTCTCTCTCTCGCCATTCTCGCACTCTTACTCTCGCCCCCTCCACGAGTTATCCTTTACCCCAATATATACGATCTACTAGGTAAAACGCATTCTTCCGCGATTCTACCACTAGCGCGTCAATTTCTCCCTCTTTCAGCTCTACTACACACAACCTCCGCGCGTATACACGTGCACCGATGCCGTGAGTTGTTGGTCTACACACGTTACTCTACGGGAGAAGCAACGCGAAGTGATAATAACACGCGAGTTATCGCGAAAACAGAGATGGTGTAGAGGTGTATTTTTCGATAATTTCACAGTGGCGCAGAAGCTCCTGGGTTGGGTATTTTCTCGACAAACGGCTGGTCGATTTTATCACTCATGTTTGTTGAATTAACGGAGTGGGCGCTTGAATGTAAAGCGAAAGGTATTTTTTTGTATGATGGGTCGGAGCGTGGAAATTTCGTTGGAGGACTATATGGGCGTAAATAATTGGCGCGAGAAATGCGCACGGATCGAGCCGATGAAAGGAAATGCATTAAAAAAAAAAAAAAAAAAAAGTAAAGGCAGGAAAGAAAACAATGTTGGAATGATTTTTACTAATTGAGCGGATGCTTGGTTTCGATAATCGGATCCTTGCTTGCTTTGAGGCTAAACTTTTAATATGGGAAATAAACATTTCAGAGAATTCTGTTTGTTCGCTTCAACCCTGTATTATTACAAATTTTGTCTGTCGACCTTTCAATCACATTATAATTAGATATTATATAGCTTTATTCAATGCGTGCGGTTTATTCGGATTTTTAGTTATCTGACAGGCAGTTTCATCAGTCCTGCATGAAAATGTATTCAGTCTCTTTGAATCGTGTGCTGGTATAATTTTTAAATGAATAATAGAAACAGATGCATTTCTGTATCCTTTGGTATATCAAGCAAATCATTATACCTAATATTACATTTTGATTAGTTTTGTTGGTATGAAAAATTTTCCAACGAAATTTTGCATAATGTAGTGTAGTAGAGATTATTTGTTTTGCATTTTTGAAGTTTAAATTTGGATTTTACTTTTATTTTAATTCTTGATTCGACGTATCATTTGATTGAAAATATAGAATTTGGTATTAATTGATAATAAATATTATTTTCAAAAAGATGCATCATTGTTAAATGCTGAAATAACACAAAAGCTTATACAAGCCATATAAATAATATATTTCGCGCAAAAGAGTCTTTGTTTTGTAATAAAAATTGCTGCGAGAGTAAATACAATAGCGCACAAGTGCAGAATCCAGAAATAGAATGGTTTTGAAAAATTCAACGGAATAAGTGATACAATAGAGAAGACAGATTTTCAAAGGAATATTTTATTTATAAAAAAGTTTCACGTAGGTACAAGCGCGTGCGCTCACGTTTCTGCTATCGATTTGCTTTGAATTTGTAATTGCCGGTTATATTGTGGGCCGATGAAATAACAAAAAAACTCACGCTAAAAATGCCGCTTTTAATTGTTATGTGAAATTATACTATCACTGCGGAATGAGATAGTGTGGGCGAGAGATTTTTATTTCGTACACTTTGCGGTATGCTAGTCTATGTGTCTGGCCTAGATTCGTTTTCTAAAAAAAAGGAGGCGAACGATGGGGGGGGGGGGGCTGACTTCGTTTAAATTTACCGAGAAAAATCAAGTAACACGGGAATGCCTCGTTCGAGAATTTCGATTTCCTGAGATTCTTCTACTCTACGAGCTGTTAGATCGAAAATACACAAGCATGACTCGAACTGATGGGAAAATTTGTAAAAAGATGTAGGTTTCTTTACTGACAGATAATAGATACTTCGCTCTTTCAATTATTTTTAGGAAAATTTCTGTTCAACCGATCTGCATTACCGGTGAAAAAAAGTTGGCGCTAATAAAAGTCCTGGTTAATAATTAAATTCCTGTAATCATTATTATTATTATTATTGTATATAAGATGCATATCAAAAAATGCTTTTATTACTGAAATTTATTTAACATATTTATGTTGCCGAGAATTTTATTTCCATTCGAGGATAATTAATATTTTTAATTATAAAAATATTGATTGCGTGCACTTCATCGAATAAAAGAATATTTAAATTCCGATTCCTATTTATTAATTACATTTTTTATCATTGTTATTAGTTATTGCTGGAACTGAAGATATAAAAGCAAAAAGATCGATAAGAAATTAATCGTAGTTTTCTCAAGATGAATTTTTCGTGATAAATAAATTAACGGTTTTACGCAACACCGATAATAAATTTTAGAAACAATCATACCGTATTTCTAATCAGCACTAAATTCATCGATCGGATTTTTAGTTAACAGCGCATAAAAGTCTAAAAAAAAACAAAATGAAAAAAGAAAGCGACACCGAACGCAGCTTCCGCACGTCCAAAAGCCAAAAGCCCAAGTTCTTTACGACAGACGAGAAAGAAAAGTTCCTAAACCTTACGGCTTACGGTTGATCGCGCGCCCTAACTTTTTACTGCCGTCCAAACTATATATATGTACCCTTCCTCTCTCTCCGACTCGCTCGCGCTTAATCGTCCTTCCCGAACAAGGGCCTCGCCAGCAATTCGAAAGTCAGAGAATCGGCGGAATGACGAGCCGCACGCGCACACCACCGGCAGCAGTGGCATTATAACAATCATTGTTCCATCTGCGACACAATGGGGAGCTGGAACACCGAATCTCGATTCAAGCCACGCGCGCTCGCACCCTGCCACACACGTACCTACACGTACACACACATATATGTATATATATATATGGCTCTATGCGCACTCACTTATCAGTCCGAGGACAATGAAGGCATTCTCGACGCTGCCGGGATGCGGTATGACGGTGGACAGATCGCCTAGGAATCTGCTCTCGGCTGCCTTCTTCTGGATGGGCTCGGCCACCCTGATGTTCTCGATGAGAACCGGCTGACTGCGACCCCGGCTGTTCTCCGCGTACACGGCGATCGTGTAATCGTAGCCGGGCAACAGGCCGTACAGCTGGAAACTCGGCTCCTCGTTACGGTCCAGATAGACCGCCGGGGTGCTCGAGACTATCGAGGCCTCGCCGCCTATGCCCTGGTCGCTCTGGGGTATCTGCTGCATCAAGCCCGTGTTCTCACCGAGGCTACTGCTGCCGCGCACCTCGAGGACGAAGTGCTGGGGTAGGCCGCCGTTCGCGCCCGGGATGCAGTTCACTTCCATGGCGCTCGTCTCGTTCCGTATGCTGCAGTCAATTGGCTGTTGCGGCGCTTCTGGAATCAAAGACAAGTGTCAAGGGATAAAAGCCTCGAGTTATTCACTGATAGAAAGATTCATTTGGCTCAAATGCGCCGGCTTAACTGTTAATGAATATGCATTTGAATAGAGTCAAATGCAGGTGAATTAACTGTTAAGGAATGGCTCAATTGCTATACGTAACGCTTGGCGCAAAAAGTGATCGTGCATTAACTGATAATGAATATTCCTTAACGGTTAAGAAATATGCATTTGAGTCAACTAACACGAGAAATTTTTTTCCCAAATGCATGGCTTAAATGAATCTTTCTATCAGTGTTCCCAATATTTTTTTCAGTTTACAGGATTTTTTAGAACGATTTTTTATTTCATTGCGAGAACGGGGATTGTTCGAACTTTCTAATAGAGTTTCGTTTTGGGTATCGTAACTGTTGTTGTTGTACCAATAATATTGATATTTAATTATTATACAACGAATCCACTTTTTATAGTTAATACATGGAATTCTAAATATTGAAAAAATTTCAATAAACCAGGAATTTATCATATTACTGTTTCACAGAATTCAGTATGCTTATAGTGCTTCACTCGCTGTTGATTAGTTTATACAGAAATGATTCTTCTGCCAATTAAGAAGCCTTTCTGTGCAAGTGGCCGTTGAAAAGCAGCGAAATGATTATTGAATCAACACCGTGTGCAATCTGCGCTAATAAGAAATGGTTTTAGACTGAGGACGAGGTGATACTGCCAGCCGATCTGGAAAGAGCACAATTTTTAACTCGTTAATTCAGATTAAAATCGTTTCCTTCCTCTCGTTTAAATCACGATTCAGCACGAAAATTCCCCTATTGTCGCTTTTTCCCAGCGATTTTCTCCCATTCGCCGGTAATGCTAATTCTGGCCGCTACGGTATGCGGAGAAATGTCGCATTGAGGCATTCAGAGCCAGCTAGCTCCCCCCCCCTCTCTCTCTCTCTCTCTTTTTCCCCTTTTTCGCGATTCTTCATTGTTACTTAATCACCATTATTTCGCGACGTTTCACCATTTCAAAGACTACGCGGCTAACACATTACCTCATTACCCTGAAATATTCTCGTGTGTTTTCTGACGAGATAATGTGGGAAAGCGCAGTTAAGTGTGAAAATATTTTTCGTTTCAACAAACCGGTTTCTTTACCTGCTTAAGTTATTTTCTTGATGTTTGATATCCGCTTTTTTACATACGCAATATATATTGTTATTTATAAAAATAAATTTCTGGAATTATAAATTACCGGAACCCGATTAGTTTTATCCATTATCTAGTTGTAGCTTTTCTCGCAAAGAATTTAAAAATAATATACCTCCTGCACCAACAGTGTCAAAATAATAAGTTTTTTTTTTTTTTTTTAATAAATAGCGGAACTATTGGAAAAGAATCAAAAAATTGCGCGCATTCAAATGATCGTGCATTATACGAATTATGAGTGGGCGCCGCAATGCAGCAAATGAAATAGCGTGAAACTCGATGCGCCGCTTATCGTAAATCTCTGCGGGCTATATCAGCTAGCGGCACCGCGCCGTTGCCTCCACTCTGATTTCAGTTGATTTAAGCCTAAAAATGCAAGCGCTGGGAAGTATCTTATCGCAAAGAAGTGCAGAGGCCGCGCGCGCGCGTGGCGCGTTCTGTATTACTTGCGCTTAATGGTGTGTAATCCTCGGCGGGCATATAATTCGCAACGAGGAGATTTACTTGTGAAGTTTGTCGGGCCGCGAGTCTCGAGGCTGGTAAAAGTAGTTGCCGAGGCCTTAATGTCGGTACAATAATGGCTCCAGCCTCTCGCATCTATTACGAGTGAGCACTCTGCTATACAAACCCCGACTAAAGCTATAACCGCGAATAAAGAAAAATATTCGCCAACTTTGTCCTTTCTTTTTTTTTTTGTTATTTAATAGGTGCTTTGTTATACGAGTTTACTTTACTCTATTCTCAAGTAGCATTGTATAGTTGAATTATTTTTGTGTTTTGCATACACACTGTCTTCCCTGCGTTTCTCTCTTTCTCTTGTCTCTCTCTCTCTCGCGGAAGTATTTCCAATGCATAATTTTTTGACAAGCTAACGGTCGGGTGTAATTAAGCTTTATCAGTGCTGATAAGCCTATAAATATGATGATAATGTAACGTGAAATTATAATTATTTTTCTTAAGTTGCAAAATTACTTTAGATATAGGTAATAATGAATGGAATTTGTAATTTTTTCAGCGAAAGTCAGAGCATTTACTACTAATTGAGATTGATTACATTTTTCAGTGCGAGAGCAAAAGATTTTTTCTTATCCCCCATCATAAAAGAAATTAGACTGACGCGAGGATAAAATTTTTATACAGTGTAATAAATTTCTTCGTTTTATGACATTCCAATTTCGTAACGGAAAAAAGGTTCTGAGTAAAAATTATTTAAGGGTTGAATAAAATTAACTTCAAATTTTGAAAGATAATACGTCCTCCAAAAGAAAAATGAATCTTTAGTAATGTTGTAAGCTTAAACACCGTTCATCTGGGATTATATTGGAAAGTGTAATAGAAGTACATCTGTAATGTTCGTAGGCTAGATTTATCGTTGATTTTAAAGTTTTTTCAATGCGATCCTGCATATTTTAAAAACAATTCTTTAATGTTAAAAATATTTATTTATTCGGGATCTTTACAGTTTTACACTTTGTTTTACCTAAATATAAATAAATAAATATTAAGAATTACGTGAAATCAATTTCCAGTAAAATGGAAACTAACATATATCGATGAAATTAAATAATTAATGCATATATATGCCAATTATTTCCATGATCTCAAATATCGATAAAAGGTAGAATGAAAATCAAAAGCTGCGGTATAATATCGAGTTCGGCAACTGCACTATCAAACGCGAAACAAAAGAGGTGATTTCGTTCTACGTTCTTCGCGAGTTTTTGCTAATGCATCGCAAGCAACGACAGAGCTGCTGGATCAGGGAGCGAGATAAGCCCCGCGCGCTCCGGCACGTTCAACCAGCAATAGTCACGCAGGTAATGCGGTTCACCAAATCTGCCGGGATATAGAGTGAGAGAGAGAGAGAGAGAGAGAGAGAGAGAGAGAGATAGACGCGTGAGGGATGCAAGAGATAGAGAGGCAAATAGAGAGAGAGAGAGAGAGAGAG
>UELV01085847.1:0-10314 GCA_900490015.1 Megastigmus stigmatizans | reverse complement strand
GAGATAGAGAGAGAGAGAGAGAGAGAGAGAGAGAGAGAGAGAGAGAGAGAGAGAGAGAGAGAGAGAGAGAGCTAGTTCGAGCTACTCCGACCCTACCAATGTATGCAGTTCACTTAAAAAATACGATACGAAACTAAACACAGATTTCAACCTACAGTATCAAGAACACACGAATATAAATTAAATTTTTAAGGATATAAGTATTTTTGGATGAACTAATTCACTTAAATAATGAACAACACTCGAGGTTCAGGCGTTCTATCAACCTTGATTTTCAGTTTCATAAGCAATTTTCAAACTTAAAAATTAAAAATTAAAAATTTCTTATTTAGTAGATTCAAGAATTTTCTGATGAAAAAATTGAATAAAATAATGAAAAGATTTAGAGGGTATGGTGATTCCGGGTATGTAGAGCTTGATTAATACCAAGAATAAGCTCGCTAAGAGATTAAATGGAGACTTAGGGTAAATGTAGTAGTTACTGTGCCCTGAGTCAGTTTCTGGATAAAAACTTTAATAGAGGGCACAGAACTGAGAACCAGTAAACGATTACTCAGATGACTTGAATAAAAGTGAACATAAACAAATAAAAATTAGTTGCATTTCAATAAATTTATTAAATCGTCTGCTTCATGGGCACAGAGATTAATGCTCTTACCCTAAATAAGTGCAACTACTGTAACGCGAAAAGATAAATTTCATTTTAATAGACAAATACATATCGAGAGCATAGTGCATCGTCGCTCTTGATCCTCAGTTTTTTCTCGTTGAATTATCCCAGAGTATGTAACTCGAGTTAAAGAATATTCGCTTTGAAAGTGAACGTATCACTGTACCACTAAAATTAAAATTCTATGAGATAAATTACTATTATAAGAATTTTTAGTAATCTTTGGATCAACAAGTAGATAAACTTTGGTGTGCATCTCTAGTTTTCAATCGCTACGCGCTTAAAAGCTATGCTGAAAAAAAATTTGGTGATTCCAATTAAATATTTTGTTGAATACTCCCTAAGACATATTAGTTCAAAACAACTAAATATTTCAATCCATCAAGCAATATTTAATTAATCGGACTAAACGAAATTTTCAATCAATCAATTATCTTGATATTGCAAATAAATATTTCTTAAGGAGTATTCAATAACATATTTAATCACAATCACCAAATTTTTTTCAAACTAAACTTAATTTTAAATCTCTAATTTGGCAGCAAAGCTCGATTTTTTAGCGCATTTTAGCGTTTAACGATCAGCAATCAATAAGTTGAGTAAAGTAATTTTCAATCGCAGTAGTTTTTAATAAGTTTCACCTAGTAGTTACACTAGTATTATAAAAATGAAGTAGTTTGACGTTAAGCGTATCTGTACTATTGCAAATTGAAATGTATTAAAGTACACGTTTATTGTTGAATATTTTTACCTGCCCATTCTATCTTGAATTACTTTTAACACATGTGGTTATGTCGACAATAAACGTTACGTACATTAAAAAAAAAAATTAAATTGTTATTTCGAATTCCAAATTTCGGCTTTATTTTGAGTCGTGTTCCCTGGAGTTCCAGTCATGAGCAAGAGTAGAAAATCACAAATGAAGAAATATCGCACCCTCGAAATTCTTATGTTATTTTATCAATTGGTTGATACAAGAACACTAAATTTGATTCAGAGGGAGATTTCTGTTTCAGCAGATTAGTCCTCCAAGGTACACACTGGAAATTGTAATGGGTTTAAATACAGACTTATAATGCATTTTGGTGTCGTCATTTTAACAGAATTAAAATTACTTTTAATGCACTTAAGGGGAGGTAGAAGCCAGAATATCGAACATTAGTCGTCATTTTACAAAAAATGAAACAATACGCGCGCCAAGATGTCCTGGAGTGGCATATTCATTGTCATTATAAACATCTTTATACACTTCCATGTATCATCAATGGTGCACGTCCAAGACGTATTCGTTATTTTGTCAAGTTGTCGATTCAAAGATACTAACTGAAAATCTTTAAGAAAGTAATTACTCTCATAGGAATTTAAATTTAGTGATATAGTGATGCATTTAGTTTTTAAGATAATATTTTTTTAAACCGAGCTTCATACTCTGAGAAGAACGAAAAGAAATTGAAGATCAAGAGCGATGATACACCATGCTCTCGATCTACTAAATTGACGACCAATTTACTTAATTTGATGGTCTAAAAATACTAAAGTCTGAAACTAGTCTCGTAATAGTTTAGCCTTATATAACTTACAGACGCATAAAACGTTTGAGAATGTATTTTATTCGGAAGCGATGGAAAACCTTTCTCTCTCTGGAGAGATCAAAGACAATATATATATATATAAGGGTGTTAATTTTTCATCAATAATAATAAACAAATTTGCTTCTCTGTAAAATAAAGGTTAGTTTATTACTATGTACAAAAGCTATTTACAATAATTACAAAGTTACCTGTAAAATAAAGAAACGACAATTGAAGTTTATTATTATCACTTCTTTAATTCACTCGTTTAACACTCTTAAAGAAATCTATCTATTAAATACTTTTATTATGACTCTTTTAAATTATCTCTCCAGTACTGTAGTTCTTCGAACTTATTTTCATAATCTGTTCACTTTCTCAAAATTTGCTCATCATTCTGTCTATTGCTCTATCTAGTGAGAGTTAATTGAAGGAGACGTGCGTAGAGTGTAAAGCGCGGCAGATTCAAATGAAGAAAGCCTATTTTCTTTACATATATATGCGGGAAATAAATAATAATTGATCTCGATTAAATAAAAGAAAATGATTTATTCTCATAAACTACACAAATGAGCCCGTTTGACTTACACAAATTTGATATCGAATACTCGCGAGTGAATAATTGATTCGAGGAGATAAGAGTACTCGAGATGACAACGCTGCTTGAAATTAATATAATTAATATAAGTTACTAATAATAACTACGACAGCTCTTTAATGAGAACGCGAATTATATGAAGCTTCGAAAGAAGCTCAGGGACACAAATCGTACAGACTCTCACGCACACATTCACCTCTCTCTTAAACTTGAAAGTTACCAAGGACTCCGGTGAAGCGTCGGCGATGGTAGGCTTGGCGCATCCTCGAGTAGAACCTCGAGGCATTGTTTCCTGCAATCTCGAGATTGGTCAGGGCTGAAAGTTCACGTACTGGATCCTTGTATAGGCTTGTGGCTCCGGCGCGGCCGGACACTCCGCACAGAAACTCAAAAGCACTGGCAGAAAAGTCACTCGCGCGTATGTCCCGCGCAATAGTCAAAACGGAACTAGCTCTCTCACAGTAATGCTCGCGAGAAGCCGGCGCACATACACACGTTGATCGGCGCTCGATGTCACGCTCGATGCCGCATCAATACTATAGAGCGGCCAATAGGTATATTAACTGCCTATGTATGTGGGCGTGAGAGAGTTACAGTCTTAGTCTCGTTTCATGTATTTACGAGGATTTATTATTATAAAACCTCGAGATAGATGTTCATTGTGAAAGAGAAGTATAACTTCTGTACTGTAAGACTATAATATAACTGTAATATATAAGTATAACTGTAGAGCGAGAAAATATGTGTTCTCTCTGCGCGGCTACTTGTGTGCGACCGCTTGAGTGCGAAAGAGACTTTTTCTCAGATTGTAACGAGGGTTCAAAATACCACATTACCAATTCCCCCTCCCTAAGACAATGGTACGGAGAGAAATTTGAAGAACATTTGAGTACTCGAGTCGGATTCCTCGGTACAATTTGAAGATTTCATATACTAGTAATCTCGTGAACGATTCGATGATTTCAATTACGATTCCTCAGTAATACTAGACTGTCTCATCAAAATGTGTTGATGGGATATATGCAGAATTTTCAGTGTATTTAGACTAACTTCGCTATATACTTTGACTGATTTTCATATAAAAAAAATTATCATGAAGAAACGAACTGTAAGTTAAATTCAATCGCACAAGATTTTTAACGCAAACAACTAAATTTACTTTTATGCTTAGCTAAAAAATATATATGATATTTTACGTAAAAGCTTTTACTTTTGCGCTTAACTTAAACTTGAAATGAACGTCCTACTCTAGCTAAATGAATTTAGTAGAGAGCCGTGAGTATCCCTTATAACGGTTTCAAAATATTTGCGTCATCTTAGGCATACTCTCGCGTTATACTGCAAATTTAGAGGATGGCAGGCCAGCCTTTTCCCCTGGTCGAAACCTTGCGTACTCTCGAAATCGGGAGCTATGGTTTCTTCTTTTAAGCTACAATAAATTGCTTTAATTCAATTTAGTGTAAACGAAAACTTTTTTTTGGAAAAAAATAAAATCTGTTCGTTTTTAATTTTTTGGGAATTTGAGTATCAGTAATAATACGAGGCATAGCATTATTGTGAAAAAGGTACACTGCTAAAACTTTGTTTTGTTGGTAGTATAAGTTAAAAGCTACATAAGAATATATTTTGGTGATATTTGCTGCAGACTTTATTTTTTTATGTTGCTAAGAAACAATATTTTTTACTGAGTCACAGTACTATTTATCAAAAATTATACTTTTTTGAAATTCCACCTTCATAGTCACAATCAATCGATCAAAATAAATTAGTGCAGTGTTATTATGAACATTACATCTACTGGGAACTGCATCAATATACTTCATAAATTCCTATTATTTTGAAGTTTTAATTGAGTAACAGGAATATTTAAAGTTTTGGGGATTTGCTCATATACGTATGCCTTTGTACGTATATATTTATCTGTCTGTGTGTGGTAACTTGTATTGTCGGGTGTGTGCATATGCCTGTGTATGTGTATGTAATTGAGTGTGTGTGTGTGTGCGTGTGCGTGTGCGTGTGTGTGTGTGTGTTTGCCTATTTGTGTGCTCAGGCGTGTGTCTATGATCCTGAGTCCATCACGGACACACGATGAGCTGGAAGCACGCTGGTGGGTTGCCATAGAGATCGCATGTTGATCGCACGCACGATACTAGGGAGCAATGATAGCTAATGGGGCCTATTCGACCATTGCAGTTTATGTCACATTGCCATTCGAGATCTCGGGTTGTATGAACAAGCTGAAAGTAGCTATCATAATCGATTTCAATGCTGACTGCTACCTTGAGGCTAACTTCATTTGCTCACGGTCTGTGCTTGAAAGTGGCCGATAAGAAACTCACGTTAAGAAACTCACGGCTGGCGAAGCTATTTATCGTGAATTCATCAAATACTGGCACCGCTACAAAATTAATTTAATGAATGACCCCAGCTATGCAGTACGATTAAGAGACGCAGTGGCTGATTTTTCATCATAACATGTTTAGTTAAAGAAACAGATTATAATTACGTCATGGTTATTTTTTTGCGAAAAATAAATTAATGACTTTTTATGATATACTTTGATATTATTATCAAAAATATTTATTTCTCGCGTTCAAATTTATATTTTACTGTTATAAATTTATATTTCACTGTTAAATAAACGATTTATCAGTCTAAAGAAGGTTTCAGATGTTTTATTCATCAATTCCTCATAATTAATTAAATCGAGCACTTCTATACAAGCGGTTAGCGGGAAAATATTCCAAAAAATATGTAGAATCATTTCCCCGGACCCATTTTTCTCACCATTTTTTTCGATCATAAAGTGCTCAGGGGACACCTGTGGCTAGTCTCATTCCAGCTGTTATATTGACGACAGCTGATCCTTAACAGCCGATTCAGCTGCCACAGCTGTTATATCAGATTCTGCCGTCTGGCACAGAACTATTCGGATGTTCTACGTGAGTCGAATATAAAATAGATGTCAGCACCGCTCGTCCCATTAGACAGCGTTATTACCCAGCCTCGCACAGATTTTAAGAAGAAATGTACACACAAGTGCGACAGATGCTCGACACTGGAGTCGTTGAGAATTCCAACAGTCCGTGGTCTAGACCTGTAGTTGTATTGCGGAAATCGAACGGCAAGTATCGATTTTGCGTCGATTTTAGGAGATCCATTGCCTTATATGGATAGCATCAAAAACAGAATTACCGCATCATGACTTACATTACGCATCAGGGTATGGAGCTAAAGCAATCCCTATTTTCGGTAAGTCGAGTAGCACGCCAGTCGAGCAAGAAAGTCAAAATATGGATGAGACGCAGCAATTGTTTGTAGTGCCAAGCAAAAAGGTTAAGAAGAACGAGAATACACCGGGAATCGTCATGTAACAAACCACATTTGACGAGCTCAGAGATATGCGTTAGTGTATTACCGAGCGACTGACACCGTTTGAAGAATATTCAGTTATAGTGAATCGTTATGTCGATTTTATGTTAGAATATTTGAAAGATGTATTAAAGTCCAAAGGTGTGGATAAAACGAAATATATTCTTAAAGACTTAGATGTATTCAAGCAATTTTATACTCTTCATAAATCCGATATTAATAAAAAATTTAAATCAACCTTCGAAAATACTGATGTTAACGGCGATTTGTTAGAAATTATTTTATTAGAAACCTATGCGTATGGTTTGTTTAATTTGACGAAACATTTACACGATATGATTTTGGCGATATAAGTTTTGTATAAAGTTATCAAAACATTTTGTCCAACAATATATATGTAAAAGATAACCTATTGCCATTATTTCATTTTTACCTTATCCTTACCCAACCTTTATTTCATTTGTCTGCTTAAAACTGCATTCGAGTCTCATTCTATTAAAAGATATTTGCAAATGTAGTCAAGTACTATTTTTTATATTTTAACAACTTATATACTCTGGGGAGTTTGTAGACCTTTAATAGTAATTTAGTTAATTTGTATTCTTTTTTTAACAAATGCTTATAGGTATGCATTATATTGTTTTATTTCTGATAATGGTCTTATCCAGAAAAGACCGAAGCATCGGGCTGTAACCAATCAAATCTTTAGGTTTAATGTGGACAAATAATTTTATTTCCTCTTGAATAAAAAATATCAGTTATAGAAAATGACGAAAGATAAAAATATGTTTTTTTACAAATATAAATTGTAATGGAATTGTTATGATAAATAAATTATAAATATTGAAAAGGATGGAAATCTCTACGTCGAAACATTGATATAATTATTATTATCTTGGCCCATTTAATATATGGTATACCCATAATCATTATGAATAAATATCATAATAATTAGTAACATAAATAATAATAATGTATTCTAAATTCTTTACTGTTTTTTTTTACCTTGCGTTTTAAAAATGTCCACATTCTGTGTATTAACCTGAGACAAAGAATTATGTCCGTTGTTGTCAGATGCCGAAATGTTTAAGGCTTTAATATTATTTTTTTTTATATCTAATAGTGGTCTTTCAAAAGTGGATCTTCTAAATAAATTTGATTTTGATTTATTTTTAATTGCCTTTTGTACTTTTTGACCATCCTGTAGACATAAAATTGCACAATTAGGTATTAAATTAATTATATATGAGTATACATATTGATTCAATCATTTATTACAATTGGTAATCTTGATATTAGGAAAGGAGTATACTAGCGCATATTCAGCAATTAGTAGATCGTAAAAAAACGTGCAAAATTACTGCTGTAATATAGGATTCGTCAAAACAAAAAGCTAAAAAGATCATTTCATATAAGGAATTTCAGGAAAACTTAATAAATAAAGATATCAAATTAGATAAAATAATTGATAAAGCGAGTATTTCGTCATACATTAAAAGAAAAAATTCCCGCACGCTATACAAAAATATTTCTTTATAACACTACGTGCAAGAAGCTCGTCTTATCGTACGCAGAAAAAAAGATGCGTACGATAAATTGAGCGTTTCAGACGTATGATATGACAGACGTATAGATAAGATAGAAAATATGATTCGACATAAGACCGAGGAATAGATTTTACTCTGGCGTGACCTTCTTCCACTCGATTCGCTCGTATGCTAACATTAAAGCGAGGGTGAAATTACTTTATATTTTTTAAATGTGCTATTACGATTCAAATGCGCAAAGTAGGTGCTAGGTGCACCTGAGTGAGTAGACCACAAGTTCTTATCACAGGTTTTTTTCAAACTATGGATCGAACACTCTCAGCTGAAGTATGCAAAGCATTTGTCCAAATTCTATCTGTGCTCAGTTAGTTCAAAAACATTTATTTTCGATAGAAATGCGCTAAGCATGTGTTCTTGGTACGTGTGTGATTTATTGACAACTATTACTCGTGTGAGGTGTAATAGGTATAACTATTTTGGGCACATATATGGAAATAGAAATATTATCGTATTTATTTACGTTACATTTATAATAGTTTTTCTGTTACAAACATAGATTTGAAAAATAGACTTATCATCGATTGATACCATAAAGAAATTTTTTCGGGTGAATTCCTTAATTTAATTTCTAGTCATCCTCTATCTCATAAAAGGGGTATGGTGTATTCTTTAGTCTGTAAAGCAGTATTATCATCAAATAAACGATTACGAGAAATATAAATTTACTTACAGATTTTTGAAAAATATTAATTACTCTATTCAGTTCATCAGATTTCATATAAAGAAATCTTTATTTAGAACATTTTAATACATATGAACAGAATGATTGAAGTAAAGAAACAATAAACAAACAACAACGTTTACTTACCAAAATCAGATGCACATATGTTATGCAAAGAGTACCCACAATGTAAAATAATTCAAGCAATATTATAAGAGATGAGACAAGAGACAAAGATAAAACGGAAAAAATGGAAAGAAATAATGGAAATAAATATACGAATCAATAAGCATGAAAAAAATAATCATATTAGGTGCACAACTTTGCTTCCGCCGATTTTTTTCGAAAATTTGAGGCTTTATTCTGAAAAAGTGATTAGCTGTTTATGGTTCAAAGTACTGTCCGTCACTAGCCACTACTTTTTGCCATCTTTCGGGCAATTGTCGGATACCATCTCGAAAAAACGATGCGTCTTTTGAGGCGATCCACAAATCGATCCATTCTTTGACTTCTTCATAAGAATGGAAATGCTGCTCAGTTAGGCCATGTGCCATCGATCGGAACAAATGGTAGTCGGAAGGAGCAATGTCTGGAGAGTACGGCGGGTGGGGTAAGACTTCCCATTCTGTCTTTGAAGCAGCTGTTCACAAGCAAAGAAACGGCGTTCAACGTCTCTTGGCTTCAATTCATAAGGAACCCAATTTCCTTGCTTCTGAATCATTCTCATGGCTTTGATTATACCTTATTTAATAAATAAGCGCATGGAAACAAAAAACACTAATTTGATTTCGTAAATGTAGAAATCTTGTATAAAGGAGAAAAATGGCATAATGCTTTTAATAAAAAAAATGTACAAACAGTACCAAGATTCAGCGTGTGCTTAATAATGCGTGTGTACACTTTCCATCCGGCAATATTCCCCGCATGAGACATATCACGCCGTCCCACACTAGCCTTGGCTGACTCTCTGTGGCTAGACACCGTGAATACTGGCGAATCGCAACACAGACTACTTGGCCGTCAACTTTATGCGTCTAAATTTTAACGTGGCACTTTATCCGCACATTATCTTATATGGAAGAGTCCACCAGAAACCGGCCCATTTATTGCGTAAAAGGCGCTCTCCTCAACTCGCCCATAATCCTTCGTTGAGTGTATCAGAAAAAAAACAAAGCATGTATATCGATAGATTTTTTCCTGCTCTTGCTAATGGTTCTATTATTTTTAGTCCAAAACACTTTTTTCTTGTCGGAAATTCCATTTGAATGTTCAGACTACTCCAAAAAAAAAAAATATATCATTTTTTTCAAAATAAATTTCACCATTCGAAAGTATAAGTGTTAAGCTACAAAACCATAAATTTCCAAGTTCAAATAATAAAGGGTTCAAAAGTAATAAGATTAAAAGAGCAAGAAATTTATTTTGAAAAAATAATGATATATTTTTTTTTGGAATAGTCTGAACATTTAAATGGAATTTCGGACAAAAAAAAGTATTTTGGAGTAACAATAATAGAACCATTAGCAAGAGCAGGAAAAAATCTATCGATATACATGCTTTGTTTTTTTTTCTGACACACTCAACGATTTTTAAGAAAAAAATGCACTTGCGCGCCCGCTGGCCGGTTTCTGGTGGACGCTTCCATACACATTAAATGGAGACTCGGGAAGACAGTCAGGAAGACAGATAGACAGATAGGACGTTGAGTGTCCCGTGCACATAATAATCGTACACGTTACTATTGTACACACAAAATCATACCCAACAGTTTATTCAGACAGATAAACAGATAGATGAGAGAGAGAGAGAGAGAGAGAGAGAGAGAGAGAGAGAGA
>UELV01085846.1:0-17615 GCA_900490015.1 Megastigmus stigmatizans | reverse complement strand
ATATTATATAAATATATATATATATATATTTATAATTTAACGTGCATGTACAGGATCTATTTCTTTATATACTCTTATTGACAGTTTGCACGTTGTAAACTTAAAAAATGTGATCCTTAGTAAATCAACAGGCCAGTATCATACAAATCACGTATAATATAGAGTCTATACGAGAGAGTGCTAAAAACATTATGCTTTCTTTTTCATTTGTTATAAAGAAAGCGCTAGGTAATGTAATTAAGGAACGAACGACTCGTTCTATCGTCTAATTTGTAAATAGTAATCTTAAGAATAAAAAACAGTAAAAAATGGCCAGTACTTATATTAATGAAATAAATATTTTTGTTTAATTTAACTCTTGATATTACGCTTATTTCGTTACCCTTCCACTCCGCACCGTTTCCTTCCAAAAATACAAATATTCTTCCAAATGTTGTAATGTAATTAATATATTGTAAATAAAAAGTAAGAAATCACGAATACTTTACAGTACTCAAGTATTTTACAACTTATGTAATAAAATAATCAAAGACCATTTTGTGCATTACATATCATACTTACCTATATCTGCAAATTTCTTTTCCTTCTACTATTTGAATTTTTAGATACGAATAGACCATATTATCAATTCAATTTTTTCGTCATTTCAACCAATTGTATTTTACGGATGTTTTTGAGCTAGCAAGATTCGTCATGATATCATATTTATCTAAAATTTATTGTGATGTCAGATCTGGTTTTTTAAGTATATATAGTTTGACGAATACCAAGATTATGATCTATTAAATGACGCAAGAAAAATTTCAATGTAAAGTTTCACTACAATCAATGCAACAGGTTACGGTCTGAATATAATAATGTAACACGAATGCTTACTTAAATAAATATATCGAGTGCTAAAAACTTATTAACTTATAGCTTATTTACCTAGTTATTAAATAAGAACTATTAAAATGTAATTTATATTGTATTGTCGTGTCCTTTACCTTTGCATTATCCAATGCTTTGCAAGTGTATCTATTACAAAACAATTTTGATTTTACGCATTGTTTTTACTTTATATAAAATATAATTTATATAACTTTGACTCAATGTTTTTTTAGTATTTTCATAATACTGGATATTATTGTTCCCCGACGTTTTTTTCCACATGAAATATGACTTGTATTAAAATTTCATTACGTCTTACGCATCGTGATAGCATAAATCATTTTAATGTGAACGAACAAAAAAAAGGGGTGACTGAATTAACCATAAATTCTAATCAAAAATAAAAATTCTTGTTTGTTTTTTTTATCGAGTTATAAATTCTGGCAAAGCATTGATTCATCTAAGAAAAACCCCTTTAAAAGCGTGATTCCGACTCACACACACAGACACACACACATTCGGGATATAAAGAAAGTCGAACATTCCAATAAATATAGAAATTTATAATCCTCGGACAAAAAGGAAAAAGAAGGTGAGACAGTCGGACTTCTTAATTTGATTTTTGCGTTCTCGCCGTAAAATATTCGTCCTTATTCCGTCGCGGCGGAGTTGGAGATGACGGCGGTGGCCACGGCGGCGGGCGCGCCACATCGAGAGAGAGAGAGAGAGAGAGAGAGAGAGAGAGAGAGAGACTGCGCAAAAAAGCGAGCGGGAGAGAAGGAAAAAGTAAAAGGTAGAAGAAAAAAAAACGTCCGAAAAGGAATGAGAGCGCGCGAGCGTCAGCAGAGAGAAGAGAGCAGTGCTGGTCGCGAGCACAGCGCTTGCATAATCCAATGCAAATTTGCGAAATGTATAGTAGAAAATTCGGAGAAGGAGGAGGAGGAGGAGGAGGAGCCGCGAGGTACTTATCGGACACGTTCCGCGGCATAGAAGCGAAGATGCCCGGGGCTCGTGTGCGGCACACTGCATACGCGTCGCCCGGCGCACCGCTACAGCAGCACCGCAGGAGAGGGAAAAAGAGAGAATAAGAATAAGCGGTGCTCACTGCAAGTGCAGTATACTTTGTAACGGCACCTTTTTAAGATTAGATGAGGCAAGCGATGCACACACAGAGAGAGAGAGAGAGAGAGAGAGAGAGAGAGGGGCCAAGAGTTGCGCTCGCTCGCTCGGTTGCTTGCGCGCGTATGACAATCGCGCGGCTGCGCGCTAACGTTATTGACATCTACGCGGTGGCGCAAATAATAGCCAGATGGCTTAATAGGTAGCCAAGGTTTCACTTTCTCTTCCACGGTTCGTCACTCTTCTTCTTCGTATAATATACACGCTGATGCTCTTCCACTGCGCTGGCCGCTACTGCCGCATACACTCCTATTACCTATACTTCTCTTATTCTCTTCTATTGGATATAGTTGGCTCTTACTCGTACGCTGCAGGCATCAGCTGCCACTTGCTCCCGATGTACTTTTATCGTTTCCTCCCCGCGCTGCTCCATAGCGATGCACGCGACAAATCGCGCAGATCCATTCTCGGAGAGCTTTCTAATTAATGTATTAGATAAGGTACTCGAGATGCTCCTATAGCTTGCGAAATCTCTATACATATATGCGTGCCGCGAGCACGACAAATTTATTGTTCGAGCTGCGGCACTGCGCATGAGTTTTACGATGGAAGTATCCTATCTCGCCAGTCGCGATTTTTACTCTCGTAAAACGCCTTAAAGGTCAGCAGCTCACTTTCTCGCGCGCGTTTATTCGTTTTAATTATCGCGTTTTATTGGGATTTACCGGGGGAAAAAGAGGAGTCGAGAGGCGACGCAGCTATAGCCGGACCATCGCTCGGAGCCGCGAGCTTGTACCGCCGCAGCTTTTATGCTAATAAAGAATAAAGATGGCGCTAGAGCCATCGTACACGCGCATCGCGTAGCACATATCTACTTCTTGAAATTTATTAATTAGTGGGCAATTTACGACGCGGTGTGAATTAATTGCCCCGGGGACGGTGTGCTCGCACCAGCGGCCGGAATGCGAGAAATCGACAATGGGAATAATTGAAAACGAGTTTATATAAAATCACTATATACACATCTGCAAACAGGCCGACATCAGCAGCATCAGCAGCATAGCGGACACGGGGGTCGCCGCCGTCGTCGCCGCCGCATCGTTTCTTCAGCTGACCCGAGAGAGCGAGAGAGAGATTATTACGAGGCATTTTTTTGCCGGCGCTTGGAATAATGAAACTTTTTCGCATAGTTGTTATTTAAAGAGTTCTTATAATTTAAAAGGAGCCTTTTTATAATTCGCTCAGTTAATTTGCCGGCGCGCGCGCTCGATGCGGTAATGTTTTTCTCTTCGTATTAAGGCTGGCTCGACGTCGGTCGGTCTCGGAGGCTCCCTACCTCCTCCCGTCTACCTCGCTCCTCCTAAGAAACGCCACAATATATTAACGGAATGGTAGGTATACTTACTGGCGAAGTGATGACAAGTAGGTGCGGTTACGAAATTACGAAATTACACGGTTATGAAATCGATGCGCGCGCTCGCTCGCTCTCTCTCGCTCTATACTCGCAAGCACTGCGCTCGAGACGCCGCCGCCGCCACTATATGTTCATATATCTATATACTCCTGGTGCGCGGGCTCAACTCGTATACATATAGGAGACTCGCCAGCTCGCACCGCCGCGCGGTCCCCCCCCGATGTAAGATTTACGCGAAAAGACTTGAAAACAACGTCTATTCAAAAGCCGCCGCCGCCGCCGCCGCTGCCGCGTCGCGTTCTACTTCTCCCGCAGCGCCGCACGCGTACCTCTAAACCCGCATGTACCTATCTTATGTACCTACTCGACGTACGTCGCCTATGCAATGACGACCTGCGCACGAATTCATGTGTGCGTGCGCCAATATCGTTCCCAAGGTTCCGAGCGCCTGCAGTCGCCCTTAATTAAAATTTGAGCGCATCAAGCGACTATAGCTGCGATATAGAGGTAGAGAAATACAAAGAGAGAGAGAGACGGCAGAAAAAAGACATAGAATCCAAAGGCCCGACGCGAACCGTAGTGGCTCTCGCGCGAATAGCCGAGGAAATGTTTACAGTTATATCCCTCGCGCGAGGAATATATTCTTCTTGGCTCGGCTGCACACACACTCGCACACACACACACGGCATTGTAAAAAGTTGGGTGCGCGCAAACACACACACACACATATATACGCGCCTGATTGAAGCGACTGGACTATTTATAAGGAATCGTGCCTATACGTGCGACTATATAGAGATTCGGCTCTGTGTGAGTGTGTGTGTGCACGTCTGCAGTGCGCTTGTATATGCAATATAGGGGGATAACGCGAAAAGTCGCGCCGTTAGGCATTAGAGGCTCGGGAGATGCGCCGCAGCGGCTGTCTTCTTCTTCTTCTTCTTCTTCTTGGCTCTCTCTGTCGCTCTCTCTCACTCTCTATATGTGTGTGTGCGAACGAACGGCTATATACAACAGGAAATAAAATATCAATTGAGGACATAGCTGCAAAAACGTCGTAAGCCGGTTTCAAGTCTTTTATTAATGCACTGGCTATTTAGATAGAATGGCATGCACTTTGTCATAATAAATAATACATTTTATGTCATCCTTGAAATGTGAAATTTTATCTAAATCAACATTATTTTATTTATTGGGGATTTTTTACGCGAATTATTAATCCCGCCTGTGTGTGTGTATGTGTGCGTACCTCTTTCTCTCTCTCTCTCTCTCTCTCTCTCTCTCTCTCTCCCTCTTTAGTCACTAGTCGCGACTAATGGATCCACGCGAGAAGAGCTCCCTAATGAAGTTTTAGTTAAGTTTATAACGCGGACTTATGAACGTTTTTGCGCTCACTTTTACGATTGCGCCTCTACAATTGCTGCTTTCAAGACTCGAACGCACCGCGGCGACTTTTATATTCTTCGAAACTACTGGAACTTTTTTGCGCGCCGGTGTAAAGAAGATGCGGCAACGACAAGGAGAAAAAACTATTATGAAATCTCTGCGAAGGAGAATTTTTAATTCGACGTATTTTTGCCCCTCGATATATCTGCAGTGCTTTATACCTTACCTGCATAATCTAATGCTACGTGATGAGTGCAATGACGTGATATCAAGATTGATATAGGTACAAAGTTAAAAAACTACGTCCTAGTTATATTGCGCATTCAATTTAAATTCTTTAATGATGTTCTATAATTTATATAAACCTAGATTTATGGTTATTATATTAATATTTAAAAATGTCAAACTGATTTTTTAAACATTAAACTACAATACCGCCACGGACTCAACTTTTTTCTCATTTTTTCGTAATATTGGCAGCATTGTATCAGCAAGTTCATTGCATAATTGTTTTTACTGTTATTGGATTTCAATTATCACTATCATATGTTGAATTTAATCAATTTTTTTACTGCTCATTGAAAAAAGCCTGCGAAAAACTCTTAAGTGTTCAACAATTGGGCCCGTGATGATAAACTATTTTTGCGATGAATAAAGACATGACAATGTTATGTTGTGCTGTATCAACTACCTTATGATGTATAATTACAATAAATTATTTTCACACTATTTTTTCCTCTCATTACTTTCCAAATTTAAGTTTTCCGTTAACTTATTTTTTTTCCCAAATAGTTTAATTTAATATTTCATGAACGCTATTTATCCTTAATCGCTACGTGAGTTTCTCGATCTCTCACGTTACAATTTGAATCACGTACTTTTGCGCGTAAAAGTTTCAAAATGAGTAGTTAAACTTCAAGGAAAACTATAAAATTGAGAGCGTATACAGATCGAGGAACGATTATTCGTACTGTATAAAAATAGCTTAACTCGCGGATCAACTTCTTATTCTGCTAAACGTCAAATTATTACATTTGTATTTACATTAAATAATATAATACTAAACATTTTCTCCATATCATATAAAGATTTATTATGTAATATTCAATAAATGATAAGTAAATATTTGAATTATTTCTGATAAGTTACAATTTATGTTTATGCTTTATAGTAAAAGTAACAATGAATGGTACCTTAGTACATATTCGTTTCACACATAAGATTTTACTCATGTTCTCATTACGGTCAGCATACGGTTTCAAAACAAAAATATTTCTATCTGCCTCACTACATCATATTGAATCATATATTAAATGTAATGACTTATAATATTGTATTTTTACTCATGATTATATATTTTCTGTAGATAATTCACTGTCTACATGTAATAAAAGATCATTTTTAATTAATAAGCCTAGAAGAATTTAATTACTATGATCCGAACCGTTGAACTTCCATATCATGTAGTCAAAACAAAATGGTGCACTAAGATAAAAAATTTTGTAAGTTCCATTACCATGCATGACAATATATTAATTTTAGAAATATATTATCATATTTGAAATAAAATAATAAAATATATTATATAAATTAAAGAATAACATTTTAATTCTTAAAAATGTTTATGCTTATGTATCGATCAATCTGAATTGTGTAACGACATAATTTTTATATAAGTAATATTTAAAAAGATATCATAATCATAATAATATATATCATACTTAAAAATTTCAATCTATAAAAACTTTCCTTTTCAAGCCTTCTTTAAGATAATGTCTTTTGAAACTATTCTGCGTATATAAAAACATTTGTTCGACTGTTTTCAAAATTCAGATCCCGCATCATTGACAACCGTCTTGTAAATTACAGTCTTTAAACGCCAATATATTTGAGCTATCGACTGTACTATATGATGATCTAGAAAAGAAATCAGATATTTAGAGTCAAATTAAAAAATTAATATAATTAATTTTGTACATAAATTACAAAACATATGTAAATTTGTTTATATTTCCATAACTAAATATATTCGGATTGATGGCTTACTTCATTTTGAGAAATACCTTATTTACGTAAATCTAACTAAATATAATTTCTCAAAGAAATATTGTGCGTGTAGTCTAAATCATAATTTGTATAAATTATAAAATGTAAAACTTTACTCTGCGTCATAATCTCATATAGGTGATCTCGAATCATTTCTATAAATTTCTTTCTTGAATTACTTATAAGAACTTCCCAAGAAGAACCGTCTTGATCTCTTTTTAAGTAGTTATTATAGAAATGAATAATTTTCGATCTCTCTATCTATAGCTATCTATCATCTTTCGACTAGTATATACTCATGTATTTATACTTTTTATTAACTACAGCATTAGCTAGTTTTTCCATGATACAATTACCTAGTTAATCCGAACTATAGATTTGTGTAAATAATGCACTGAGAATAAAATTGCTTTGAATCAAGAAAGCTTCGTTGCGGGCGGGTGATAAAATATTTTTTTAATTTAAAAAGAAGTTATTGATTTGATGAAATATTTAGTTTCTACACTGACAATTTAATAAGTTAAATAAATGTTGTTATAAAAACTAAATTGTCATCATAGTTAGGAAATATTTCATCCAATCAATAAATTAAATTTTTTTTTATCGATGTAGATTTGTAAAGCTCATCTGAAACTTTCGATAAATGTTTTAAATTATTTATTATTCTTTTTTTATCAATGATTTTGTATGAATAATTGAAATATAATACTACATTAAAAATTACGAATATTACTACACAAATCTAATACCACATAAAGTAAAACATAGAACTAATTCATATAAATTATAATTATCATAAACCTTACGATGGGCACATGAAATGAGCTTCGAAATTAAAACTCCTAATCTCTTTCTTAAATATTTTCTATACAGGTGTCATATTAAAAAAACACCTTCGTATTGCACTCATAATTTACGGTCATTCATACTTAACAATCACTTAATGATTTAAGTATTGCGAAGTATTAGTTATTATCATAAAGTAATTGCTATAACACGTAAGTGAGATTATTAATAGCAAATCACAAACAAGTAGTTTTAAAATAATGAAGTTCTTTGTAAGGAAAACTTACAAAAATACAAATACCTAAAAAAAAATTCCAATATCGCAGGCATACTTGAAAATGTTCCTGGTGTAAACTAAATGGTCCCAGAATTATTGAGAGATTTTCCACTAAAGAAATTGTAAAAATTTTAACACCCACCGAATCACTTATTCATAATTCTTCGAGATAATTGCGAGCTTCATAAGGCTCTCTATACATATTGTTTTTCTTCAAGCTAGTTATCATGACAGAAATGAATCTTAGAGAAAAGTTTAAGATACAAAATATATATTTTTTAGTACTTTAACTCCTTCTCATTGTATTTTTAAGTAAAATGAGGAATACTTTCTGAGTTATAACCAGAAACGATTTTTTTAGTATTTTTATTCATATTGTTATTCAGCCAATATACTGTGAAACAGTTTGTACGCCCATAATAAAAATACGAGTGAAATGAATGAAAGCTAGAATTAGTCAGCTTTTAATTATCACGCTCAGTCTATATTGATGCATTACCTCCAAAAATGATGTCGCATTGTACGAAAGACCGCGTGACGCTCAGATTCTCTAACACGGATCTTTTAGTTTCTTTTGCTATCTCAGTGGATACTTTTTTAGTTCCGTGCCTCAAATATTTTTGAAGATGCAGACTTAATAACAACCAGTCTACTCCGAGACGTCCATACGGAGATTTCACATATTCTCCATGGATGAACGAGTAGCAGTATAGTTATATTAGTTATATTATAATATTGCTATATTAGTTATGCGATAGTTATGTTAGTTTCGAATCTCTACTATACATCCTTGCGCCTTTGCGCTAAATGGGCAAGTTTTTATTAATCAATAGAGTCACTAACAGCCAATGTCAAAGTCTTTTTATAATAATAGACTTTTTATACGCAACCATTAAACATTTTTGGTTTTAAGCAAGATATATAGCTGGCATCTTTCTGATGAATCCATCAGGTATGTATCAAGGCAAATTCAGACTAATTTTTATAAAGTCTTTATATTAAAATAGAAGATCATTAATTTTATTGCTCTCTATTCATCTATAAACAAATTTCAACGATTTCATTTATAAATAAATTACAAATTCATTTTCTGTTCTATATTGCAAACTATTGACTTGACAACTGACCGACTTAAAGAAGAACAATTTGATCACCTTAAATAAAGAGAGCATAGTCTCATAATGCCTAGAACTATTTTGCCCAACTCAATAATAGATTCGGCGAGCGTTGAGAGTTTTTGAGCGCACTCGAATCCAAGTTGTTTGTAATAGAAAGTCTTTCTGATATTGAAATAGTTATTCATTCGTCGAATTCCCAAAAATCTGAATTATAAGGGTTAAGGGATTTTCTAGTTTTACTGATGATTATTGGAATATGTAACTTATATGTATTGAACATGATAAGACGGATAGCGACAAAAAGCATATAGTTCATTTAAACGGCAAAGTTTAATGATAATTCTAGTTCTAAATTATACTACTGTTGTTTTCTATTATTTTACAGTGTAAGTGAAAGTATTTGTCGTTATTAGTGTAAGCCTTGATTTAATTAATTTTTTCGTTGTATAAAACCTCATATGAAATGAAATAATTTCGCGGAGTATCACATGAATTTGGGCCTCTACTAGTACACTCATCACATTCGTATAAACATTGCAGAGTATCTAAACGGTCTAAACTTTTGCGTCTTAGATAGGGTTACTTGTCAATTTACTGATGAGCCTAGCAGATAACCCGGGATGAAATACAATTTTTAGTTATAAAGTTGAAATAGAATTTATTGCTCGAGTTTAATTTATAATATAAATTTGAGAACGGCTATTGATCTCCTCGAGCCAAAGAATTTTGAAGAGACTGTCTCGAATGCAGTACACCTTATCACGGGAAATACGAGTCTAAAATTCTTTGCCTCGAGGAAATCAATAGTCGTTCTCAAATTTATATTGCAATTTTTAGTTCTTTAAATTTGTTATAACTGATATAGCAATGCAAAAGGGAAACTATCTAATTATTTCTTTTTCTCTCAAATTCCCGATTGTTCGCTCACAAAAACTCAATATAACAAATATCCAAATAAAAATTTACTGCGTTAAACAAGCACACAAAAATTTCATAGTCTGCAAATTTTAAGACAAAAGTTTTGAGAGATAAAAAGTGATGTTTGTCATTTACTATCAGGAATAACCGCTACTATCTATAACAACACGTTATAGCATTAGCGAGAAGTAGAGAATAGACCAAAGCACGTGTATATAATAGTTCTACTCGAGACACCAGTAAAATCTGCACTTTTAAAACTTTACAACTCCGATGGAGATGCGCCAAACAGAAACATAATATTAGCAATCACTGT
Organism: Megastigmus stigmatizans; assembly: GCA_900490015.1. NCBI lineage: Eukaryota > Metazoa > Arthropoda > Insecta > Hymenoptera > Megastigmidae > Megastigmus > Megastigmus stigmatizans. The sequence goes on along the minus strand of UELV01085846.1, from coordinate 7,368 downwards.
AGAGTGCGACTGAAAAAGCACGAGCTGAAAATGCTCTCGCGAGTCGCATGTACATGATCGAAGTAAACGAAAAAAAAACTGTTATCGTGCCTATAAAAAAGGGGCGACGAAGAGCCGAGGAACATTGTATAAGGTAGGCTGGGCTTGTTATCTACCTAAAAAAAATCTCTCGCGAGGCTTAAAAGGGGGCAGTCCAATTACTCGCGCGAGCGACGATTTACGATCACAATATATCATAAATAAATCCCTAAAAAATGTCAACTCTCGGCTGCGGCGGCGGCGACGGCGGCGCGAGAGTCTGTATAGTGCAGTCGGAGCAAATAAAAGAATACACGCATACTGAGAGAGAGAGACGAGATGCTCGAGGTCTGCAGCACAGCGAATACGAGAGGATCATTACTCGCGCGGCTCGTGTGCATTATCGTTTGTTGGCTGGGTGCGAGTTGCGCGCGCGTATAACGAAATATCTCGCGTTCGCGACACGTCCCTCTCTCTCTCTCTCTCTCTCTCTCTCTCTGTGTCTCTCTCAGTCCGGAGCTTGTAAGTCAGCGAGCGAGTGAGCAGCAGCAGCAGCAACAACAACAGCAGCATGAACCCATGAGACACGGAGCAGAGAGCGCAGCTGCAAGTCAGTGAGTATCCGAGCCAGCCCCCGAGCAGTTTCCAGGCATTTTCTTTGTTCTCGTTTCAGGCCGGCCGATTCCGAGAATCATACTCCTCTGCTATGACTAATAGTTTGCAAGATATACTTATTTGCAAATAATGCCATTTTCAAAAATGCGCAACGCCGTGTGCTCTCTCTCTCTCTCTCTCTCTCCCGACTCACCGACTCCGAGTCGCGCGCGCCCGAGCACTTGTTTTGCCCCGCGCGCACGTAGGTGAACGATCGTTTGTCCTCCTACCATCGATTGTCCGCGGATGTTGCATCCTTGGTGGAAAAGACGAGAGGTGGGTGTCTAGACTGTTATGTAATTGGAACACAGCCTTTGTCAGCCCCCGCTGTCCGTAAATGGCTAACGGAAATGAGCCTCGCCGCGCCGCCGCCGCCGCCGCCGCCGCAGCCGTTGCTGTTCTCGGTGTATAAGCGCACTCACGGCAGATAGCCTGTATACTATGCGGTGCAGCGCCCGGAGAAAGAGCTCTGCCAGTGCACCTCCAGAGAGAAAGAGAGAGAGAGACTCGCGCTGCTTGGGCAACGCGGATGCACTTTGAATTTCGCGGGCTTGTGCAAACCCGACCCCCCCACCACCGCCCAGCGCGTGTATATATATACATATAGTCGCAGCCAGTTGCTGCTGCCACCGCGGCTATTATCGAATGTCATTTATTACTTAATGAACTTCCTTCGCGAGCGAGCTGCTCATTTGCTACCCATCAGAGGCTTATCTCCTCGCGACTCCCTTTTGTCTCATTGTGAGCCGAGGAGCGCTGGATTGTGTTGCGCTTTCTTTCCAGCCGTGGAGTAGAGATCATGCGGAGTCATGCGGGATTTTTGGTGACCAAGTATAATTGGGCTTGTCTTGCCTGGTGGGCGACGGGATCTTATGGGTGGAAAATTAGAGATTTCAGCTTAGATCTTTACTCTTTCCTTATTATACAACAGACTTTGCGGCACAAAATATTTTTACCTATTCTTAATGTCGATAATGGGTGATTTGGACGAGGGAAAGTGTGCCACCATTCTTGATTCGAGAACCGGCTCTGATTGGATATCACCGTTTTCTACTTTGATGTATATATCAAAGCAGTTACTCTTTACGCATCGACCGTTACCTTAAATCGGCTAACTTTATTAACATTTTTTTAAAAATATTTAAACAAGCAATAGTATTATTTTTTCGATGTACTTTCTACTAAAAGGTAAACCAGATAAAATTTTGTTTAATTTTAACCATTTTCTGTTTTTACTTTGATCGCTGTGCTTAATTTAAGGCCTGAATGAAAGATATACAGTACGCAACCTAAAGCTGTATAGTTAAGAACTGAGTAGTAATACAATACCCAATATAAAATGTTTGAAAAATCGTATTGTTATAGCATGTAATATGCACTAATCGTTGCCATTTACTTGACAAATTAGCCAATAGAACGTGTCAATTTCCTACCAGAACTATACATACATTATAGGAAGCTCAATATACTATTAATTATACATGCATAAATTATTTCTATTTTTTTTTATCTTGCAACTGCCAGCAGTATTGCAATATTCACCTACAATATTCTATCTTTTGTTATATAATATAAGAAACATCAGAAGTCGCAGTTAATGAGAATTCACAGGATTCTACAGAAATCTATATTGTATCCAGGACTTGGAAGAAAACGTATAAAATTTTTAAAAATAAGATTTTATTTCATCAGTTATTGTACTCCAAGTACATTTACATATAACTCTCTAGGATTGTGTTTTATGTTTGACTTATTAATTTAAATGCTATAAAACAGATATTGCAGTTGATGTCTTAAACAATAATGCATAAATATAGTTTGTTATATAAAACATATACCTATACGTATAGATCCGAGAATAATTGTCAAAGACTAGTTTTGGATATATTATTATTTTCTGTAAAATATGTTTGTAGCACCTCATTTGTACATACAGCTTAAATAGGCGAATTTTAAAGTTCAGTACAAATATGCAGTTTGGAGGCAATTAAAAAATGGTTTCTTACACAATCTATATAAGCTATAGTATAATATAATTACTTTTCTTTTCATTCCGAAATTAAAAAGTATTAAAAGTTGTTCCCCAGTAAAATCACTCATGTGAAAGATTACTCTTAAATAAGAAAAATTCATCGGTACACGAAATTGAAATAAAAAAAGTCGTTTGAAAACATTCAACGCGATTTGAAGAATAAAAAAGACCGATAGATTGTGCACGTAAAGAAACGTCGAATGTACTTATACGAGCGGTCGAGGACTGGTGCGCGAGGAGAGTAGTTGCGCAACGAGGATGCACTTTAAAATTTCGCGGGCTTGTGCAAAGTCTTGGACTTCGCCACTGTCGCACGAGCGGATTCACCGATCGACCATAGTCTCATGTTGCGTCGATCTATTTCGTTCGAAGGCCTCTGCGGACTGTTGGATCCTTCAATTTTCTAATTCCCCTCCTAAAGTATATACGGACTGTCGTGACAAATGCTAGTGTAATAGCTCGACAAGACGTGCGACGGATTCACTTGGGCAATGGCAATTTTCTACCTGCTGTACTAGTACTACAATGGCTACTTGCCTAGATTTTTGCAATAAACCCCAATTCTACACCCAAAATTGTAATAAACAGACTTTTGGATGCTTTGAGGAATATACTCTATATACATTCATTAATTTATTCCTTATACATACATATATATTTATTAAGATCGTAAGAAAACATGTCAAAATTATAATTACTATAGAAATTATATTTTGGTTATCTGCATGAAATGAAACATAAAGTTAAGCACATAACTGTATTACTTGTATTCCAAACAAAAGATACTCTCTGACGTAGGTTGAAGTACCTCGTGCAGTATCTTTATGCTAATTATTTTTTATGTGCATCTCTGCAAAGTGAGCCTTTCCCAGGCATTTATTCAAAACTTTTGCTGAGTATCCACTTTATTTTACTCAAATTCATAAGAGTATAAACACTTTTATGATTGAATGTACTTTACTTATACATCTTATTTAGCTCGTATAGAAAATAAAATTGAATAAAGAATAAAATATTATACTACAATGGTCTCCAAATTTTTATATTATAAATTAGATATTTGTTTCCAAATTCATTCGTTAACATATCATTAAAATTTCAACACTTATTTTAAAAATATCTTAAATTCTCTACTCCAAGTTACTTTCACTAAAGATTTTTCGAAAGAAACAATTTGAGAAAAATTCAACGTCGGCATGTATATTTTCAGAAAGCACACAAGTACCAATTTTGATTTAATTGCAATAATAGCTGTGCAAATTAAGACTCACGAAATATATAGACGTGTAAATCTATACTAAATTTAGACAAAAACGTTATAATCGGTATAAAGTTTTATTACTAAATTAGTATAGCTTTTCAGACAAAAAGGCTCGATTACTTATATTGCAGTTTTAAATTTTTTAAAAATATTCTCATTGATAAGTTAACGCGAAGCTAAATTATTTTTCGGTATAATTAGTGCTAGTTTATGATAGACACTACATCAAAATTTAACAGTCTTATATTCTGAAAACTAATAAAAAAAAATATTGCATATCGAACATATTATCTAAAATCACTGTATTTTCTTGACTCAAAGTAATTTTTATTGAAAGGAACTACATATTTCTACCTCCTTGATAAGCAAATAAAATATAAAAAATAATCTTTTTTGTTCAATGCAGGGTTCGGGCTGCTCGCCAAGATTCACCGATGCATATTATAAATCAATGAAGCTGCGCGAGAAGACTGCTCCGCAATGAGATAATTTATTACGTTCTTGTTGTATGCAACAAACCTGTAATTATGAGTTTAGTATAGTTAAGGGCCCTTCGCTTCACGCACATGCATGCACAAAGGATTTTAATTGAATGCTTTTAATAATTATATTCTCTGTGCAAAAAGTTAAATATAAAAGAATTTATATTTACAGTAACTTAGTTTCATAAATAATTTTTTATATAATAAAGCAACTAAAATATTTTTTGTTGCAGTATTTAAAATATCCCGTCCGGTTTTAAGACTATTTTTTTTCTTCTTAAAACATATGATACGTTTTTAAGTGATTGGATAAATGTTGACGTCATAAAAATAAGTATTAACATAGATTAAGTTTTGTTTATCAAATATATTAAAGATACACAGTTTCTAAAGAATAATGATTTCAATAAATAATAAAAACATCTTTTATATAAAATATATAGCAAATATATTTATGTAAAATAATTTTATTGTCTTGTCGTAAAAAAAATCCTGTCCTGTCCTTAGTTAACCTGCGCTCTTCTCTGTCTGATAATTCAAAGATAAGAATCAAATATATGTAAAGTATCATTTTATTACTTTTTAAAATTGCATTATAGAACAATCTTCACATCAATTTAAATAACGTATACATGTAAATGTTTATTTACTACTCTTATCTTAACCCGAAGTTCGAAGTTAATATAACTATGTTAACTTCTTTTTTGCGAATTTTTATCTGTTAAATTTGCATTGGGGCAGCCACAATCTATGAAACCGTGATATTTTTGTTAATTTTTCAAAGTCTAAAACGACTATCAAAAAATCATAAGGTTCGATATAAAAATCAGATAATAAAAATTAATTGGTATTATTATATGATATACTTTGATGAAAGAATGATTGATATCTATTTTTAATCTGATCCTAATTGTTTTTATTGATAATGATTTCAATAAATACTGTTTTCGATTAGGTTATTTTACAATAGGATTATATTTTATACGATATACCATACATGCTTCAATGGTGTTGCGTTAGTGCTTCTATGAACTGTGACTATTTAATGCCAAAACTTTTTCATTTTTGTTATAAAATATTATTTTTAATATTTTTTATGATGAAAAATATTATTAAAGTATACCTAAAAACCTTAAAATTACTTAACAATTTATTAAAAAATTATTTGCATTGCGAAAGTAGGTAAGTAATGTTATACTTTATAAGCCTTCAAAATATTATTTATAGTTGAATCGAAACGATTTATTACAACTAGACGTCACTTTCCAGTGTTAACAGCATTTCTTTCTAAACATACACGCAGTAAGCGAGCGTTAACGTAAGATGCTCAATTTCACATTGAAATTATTATTTTTATACAATGCATATCCTTCACGTATATTTCTAGTAAAAAATCTATTTTTTGCATCTTCATTCTCGACGTAGAACCGTTAATTAATTTGACAAAATAATATGCATACACTTATATGGTATTCGTTCCTATATAGTAATACACAATCGCCATATAGCAACATGTGTTACAAGTCATGTATCTTTTACTACATTTTCTTAAATTGCTAAATAAAGTTACTTAAAATGCAGAAAGATATATTGCAATAAATTTAATGTGGGTTTTACATTGTTTTCCATAAGATATTGATATCCTTTTACACAATTTCCGTTTAAACTATTACTCACTTTTGTATAAACATACGCGCCGAATACGTGTAAATTTCTTCTTAATTAAAATACTTGCACCATTTATTACATTCATTGCAATCCTGCAAAGATATAATTTTAAGTCGAAATCTCAACCAAATGATACTTTATAAAAATATTTCAAACCAAAAGTTATTATTCATGTATCAATGATAATTTAAATAAAACTTATTTAAGTATCGATTTCAAATAAATTTAACACAAAGATCAAGGTGACTACTTTAGAATTTAAATTTGTTGAAGAAAAAAAAAAGGTATTCAAAGTTATTCTGGAATTTTCGGACCAAAGGCTTTAGTTCCCTTTTCCACGGCGTATACGTTTTTCCGTTAAAAATCTAAAGAACGCAAATATCAAGGGACGCGCGCGGTAGCGTCCCGTGGCAAAGTAAGGTAAAAAGGCGAATTCCGATTTAGCAAGATCGCCGCGCCGCGAACCTTTACCGGGAGCATATCACTTGTAACCTCCGTATATACCCGACAAGAATCGGCCCCGACATTAAGTAAACTAGTAACTTTAAGCTGAATAAGACTTTATCTATTAAAGTGAACTTTCAGCTTTCTTAATTAAATTACTGCAGGGGAATTTCGCGAATAAATCGCTCGAACCTAATTAAGAATGCAATTTTTAAAAAGGATAAATCTCCATTTAAAAGTATTTTAACGTATTTTCTAAGCAGTAACAGCCATTATGTATCCTATCTGATTGCCGTCTTGCGATAAAACTGTCGAGTTTTAATTAATTCATAAGGAAAAAATAAATAGAACTATACGAGAACAAAAAGAAACTATGAAACTGTAAGTCTATTTTAACTGTATTATAGCAAAACAAGATTTAAGATTGTTTATTGCCAAAAGAATATATTTTAAAGAAAGACGAAGCAGTACAGTAAACTGTTAAATTTAATATACTGTATCCTGCTGTACGGCTAAAATGATTTGTTACCCATAAAATTCGTTTGTTACAATTTTCCTATTATTTATATAAAATGATTATAATTAAACAATGTGCAGTAAATCATTCTAAGAGTGGCTATTAAAACCGATTCTTACTAAAATCGCGTTAAAATTGTTTTAAACGAATAATTACAACGGCTATATTGATTTAAGAAATGAAAATGAAACACTAAATATTAAATTTTTGAAATTATTGAAATAAGTATACTTACAGGTTGCAAAAAGAGAAAGTAATTCTTATAAAGTATATATATATATATATATATATA
>UELV01085845.1:0-17711 GCA_900490015.1 Megastigmus stigmatizans | reverse complement strand
CCCCCGCCCACCAGTTGTGTGTGTATATCGAGATTCGTCTCGGCCTCTCTCTCTCTCCTCTCTTTTTTTTTCTCACTCCACTTGCGCGTTTTAAATCATCGAATGACGCGCCGTAAAATCCTTTTTCAACTCGAGGCCCCGCACATGTATTATACACACAGACGACTCGTATGATGAAGGCGCACCGCAAAGCAGAGTGAGTAAGAGAGAGAGAGAGAGAGAGAGTTTCCTTTATCGTACTAATGGTTGTTTACTACTTTTCAGTCACAGCAGCACGTTTCATTACGCCCTTAGAAGGCGCGCGTCGATACAACGGCGATCCCTTCGACGCTATATATACAGCGGCGGACGCCGTGAGAGGTTATAGACTCTCGCAACCGCATAGGTGATGTCTGCGGTGGCGCGTATAGAAAGAGAAAGAAAAAAAGGACTTGCGCGTAAATTTACATTAATAGCTGCCTGACCCGCTCACTTATGCTCTCTCTCTCTCTCTCTCTCTCTCTCTTTCTCTCTCTCATTCTTTGCGCTTGCAGGCGATATCGAAAGTGGAAGGCCAAGTGTGAGATTCTAATGAGGGAATAGAGTACGTAGGTGTGGGGTGACGACCGTGCGCAGGAAACTCTGAGAAGGACTAAAAGTAGTAATTCGAATTAGGGGTTGGAGTTGCAGTTTGGAGGCTACTCGAGCATACGCATGTAACTTAATGGCTCATAGCGTATTTTAGGTAACTGCCCCCGAAGTCATAAGCTTTGCAAAACACTTTTAAATGCGCGTTTAAACAAAGCTACAGTCGTATTGATTATCCATTAGTAGAGCAAGACAAAAAAAAAAAGAAAAAAAAAAGAAAAAGAGAAAAGGTCGTCGGCAACACATTGGCCATGCAGTATTTTTGTTACTGTGTACAGTAAGGTGCAGCACACACGTCGGCTGCGTTTATAACGTCGCGCGCGCGCGCGCCGTAGCTCGTGTTTCACTCTTATACCGCAAGCACATACGTGCGCGCTTGGCCAGTGGCGAATGGCTACAGAGAGACCCACATCACTTTGATCACTGTTTGTGCACCACGTGCGCGCCTGTGTTTCAGTTCTGGATACATACACACACACATTTGCTAAACGCGCGTTTGCTGAAACTACACGAGGGTCCCCCGCACAATCGGCATGATTTTTCTATGATTCATGACGAAAATATATAACACCTGTGCTATGACACTTTGAGGGCTGCACTTGCTGCATACATAAAGCTGTGTCGAACCTGTTGTGTTATTGTAAACGAACAAAAAAAAAAAAAAAAAAAAAAAAACGTGTTTATATTACACGATTACAAAACATTGCTTTTTTGCACAAAGAACACATCAAAGAAATGATAAAATAATTGCAAATAAATTTTAAAAAGTAAAAAGAAGTCTTTGTACCGTTGCGTTTTTATACATTGCTGTTGTTATCTGCGCAGCCTAGTCCCTCTTCTTGGAGCCTACTTTCTTAAGCGAAAAATCTTAAATGCTAATAAGTTAGTCGAAGGATATTCAGGGGGAGTCGCTGAAATGTATATAGTGGGGTAGACGGGAGACGAGGGAAGACAAGGGGGATTGAGTGTTAACTTACACCTATATGCTTCGTGGGAGGAGAAAATACACACTCGGTTGGCTTGGTAAATATTTTTAAAGGCCGGTCAGAACGACTCTAGTGTTTGAGAAATTTATATTAGCAAGATGAGTAATGGAAGGCTCGAAGCGACTGCTTAATTAAAGCAAATACACGGAAGGAATTAACGCGATGCTTTTCAGCTGCAGGGAATATATTTGATGCGTAAAGAAGACTTTTTCAGCCTAATTAAAGCTAATTTTATTACTTATATTAGGCTGAATATCGAATTTCTTTTGAATTATTTAAGTAGCTAAGCTTAAGGCGAAGCGGGTGAAGCTCAGTTACTGACAGTTATCGGTTCCTACTTTTTTTCAATTTTCAATATTTCAACATTTTTTGAGCTGAGCCCAATTCTCTGTAGTCCATCATCATCTCGATCTCCTTGAGCCAAAACTTTTTCTCGTATTCCTCATGAGTATCAAAAAGGTTTTGCCAAACCAAAGATTAAGAAGAGAAGAAGGTTTTGAAAACTAAGCTATCACAGAGTTTTGTTTGTAAAGTCAATAATTTGATATAAGATATGCTTCGAGTATGGCAGAAGCAGATGGTGGGTTTAATGACTGTGATGTGGACTATACGATTTATTCCACCAGTAAGTACATATGAGCAAGTGTGTTTTTTGCGATTTGATAAAAAAATATTGCAAAATTAAGTGTAGAGCAAGATAAAACTAAGGTAGACACTTTACCTGCAAACATTTGTAACATGCAATCAAATTTATTTTAGAGCAAGCGTTCAGTAGAAACTATTTATATTCAAATAATCCGTTAAAACTCATATGCTTTATACAATTGAAGAATAAATATAATAGAGTAGCGTCATTATGCTGATTACTAATTTTCCAGCAACTAAGTAATTATAATAAATGTAAAAAGTAATGGGAGAAAATCTAGAACGGGGCACTACGCATTAAAAAGAATTTACAGGGCGATAACGGGACTTCCTAAAAACGCTTAATCTGTACTCCCTGCAGAAACACGTGCTCTTAACGTTAATTACGCAAAACATTTTATCGTCCTTGGGTGGCTGGAGAGAGGGCAAAGGTGCAGCATAGCCTTGAAATGAAAAAAAAAGTGCATCGCCAGCGTAATAATACAAATGTTAGTGAGGATGCAAAGCAAGAGAAAAGCGGATAAGGACGAAGAGCGAAAGAGAAGTGAGAGAGAGAGAGAGAGAGAGAGAGAGAGAGAGAGAGAGAGAGATGTGGAGGGGAGGGAGAAGGGGAGGAAGAACAAGGAACTTTAAATCATAACTATATGCGGTATCCGGTTGGAGTACCGCCGTGCAAGAAACGAAGACAAATGTTCCAAGGTGAGTGTTATGAAGGGGAAACGCGATAGCTCGCGAGCGGCCGTCTCCACTGCAGAACTGAAAGATAGGACCGCGAGTGGTGCCTGGTGCACGCGGCCGTGCACACCCCCGAGGAAGACGAAGCACTTAGCCCCCCACCGCCAGACCTACAACTGGTTCCTACGCCTTCTTTACTGAGCTTCCTTATTTTTTTTCTTCCTCTCTATCCTTCTCACCCTCCTCTCCTTCCTCTTCTTCTCCTTGGTGTAGCTGCAGTTGTGTAGCTCAGCGAAATAATTAAGGGGTAAGAAGAGCGCAAATCCACGCCGTCGACTGGATGTCGTTCAAGCCCTGAAACTATGTCTTTAATAGCTTTCTGGATTTTGGAAGGGTAGTATAAGCTTCTGCATTCGCTCATCTTCCTACGAGTCGCGAGACACGGTTATTGGACGTAAAACGAGCTGCGTATGCTAAATCTAATCTGGTATCATTCTGGAATGGATGAAATAGCATAATTAATTTTGTATGTAATTGTATATAGTAAACAATATAAGTTCTTAATCTTATAGTTAAAATACTATATCTATAAGTTCAGTTGCAATGAGTAGAGGCGTATGACGACACCTGTATTAAATAGGATTCATAGATTTTTAAATATGAATAAACACTAAGTGCGTAACTTTCACATTTGCGAATGAATTGCTTAGAGGCGTATGGCTACATTGAACAGTAAATATAGCTCGACATCGCGCTAAATCGTACTGAAATATTTATTAAACAACTGCATTGGACACAACGTAATCCTAACATAAGCACGCTCTATGCATATTTAATTCCAGCTAGGGATTAACGAAGCACAAGTGCATTATAATGCGTTGCGAGTAGACAGATACTCGACAACGGGTCTGCGAAAATTATTCAAGCTGTGCAAAAACGCAATACGTTTCGGTAATTGACCATCTTAAAAATGAAAGTGCTTCAACGGTCGCATTCTCAGAATATCTCTCACGCTTGTTAAATTTAACAGCGAGATATTCTCGCTTAAATTTGCTCCAACTCGGCCGCTCGTGCTCCCCTTATACTACTTTGTCGAGGAAAACTCCACGGATCTCTCCCCCCTACCCCTCCACCTCCTTACCGTCTCGCGTATAGCGTATAACGGGCGCCACTCGACACTGGCAATTGGACTTTCGCATTTTCGGAAAAAGGGAGGGACGGGAGGGGCGGGGGAGTAGAGAAAGCGGACAGGGGTAAAACTGCTAAGCACCATCGTAAATCAGCTGTGAAAAATATCACGACACGCCGGAACGGAAGAAGTGCGAGACAAAAAGGAGGAGAAGCGGCGGGCGGGCTTTGCTCCTGATATGCATTTCAGCGCTTCCGCGCGCACTGTTCCAGCCAAAAGAGGAAGGCGAGGGAGAAGGAGGAGGGAGAAGGAGGAGGTGGAGGAGGAGGTGGAGAAAGAGACACAAGTGAAGAAGAGAGCTATCCGCGGAAAATTTTCGCGCATGTTCCTTCTCTTCGTACCCCCGTTCATCCCCTGTATCCAGTTCACCCGAGACTCGCCGTAATACGCGCGCAAGCCGAGCGATATGAATTCTTTGAAGATATTTGTTTTCTGTTAGCGCGGGCATGCGCCTCAGACATTACGTCGTATTTGCATTTGAATTGCGCGCAACGAGTCTAAGAGCGAGAGAGTAGGATACACGGGGAGGATGGGGCGAGAAGGCGACAAGGGGAGCTCGGGATGTAGTGCATGAGGGCAGGCGAAATAAAAAGGGAAAATGACGGGGGAATAGAGCAACGAGAGGACACATTATTTGGTGCTCGCGATGCAGAATTAGAAGAAAGGAGTTTTTATAATGACAAATTGTAAAAAAACACCGTTAGTGGACATAGCGGAAGATAACTGCGAAATATGCAAGTAATAATTTATTAATAGTTACTGCATCGATACGTCTATAATTTATGAATCCTTTTACAGCTATGAATATTCTGTAATTAGAGTAGGTAAAAGTTGCGCGAAGCGCATATTACCCTTTATTTAGAAACTTGGGACTCGGTGAAGCTAGTATAGCATTGATCGGTAATAAGCCGTGAAGATGAAACTTTATTTCGTTTTGGAAAGTTTTTTAAATAAAAAAGTTTGTTCCACGGCTATTTACGGCGCTCTAAATTTTAATATCATTATATTCAGTAACAGCGCCGTTAACAGCACGTCCGTAGTCGATTTACAAAGGTGGGAAAAAAAGGGGAGGGGGGAGACGAAAACGCGAGAAAATGAAACGAAGAGAGAAATAATGCAAAGAAATTACAGAAGGGGAAGAAAAAAAAGCAGACGAGGAAATAGGAAGAAATTGGGAAATAGTATAGTGATATAAATATATATAGGGAGGACGGCGAGTAAGGAAACATAGCGTTGGAGGATGAAAAAGCGAAAAAGACGAAAAAAAAAGAGAGAAAGAAATTAAAAAGAGGGAAAAATAATAAAATAGGAAGAGTAGGGAAGAGTGAGAGAGTGCGGAAGGGGGATAGTGGTGGGGTAGGGGGTGGAGGGAACGATTATATATGTATACAGAGTCATGTGACAAGGCACGAGTGAAATAGAGATGGTGGGGGAGGTTTTTTATGGATTTTTGCGAGGCATGGCCAGTTATTGAATTAATTCAACTCAACGTTACGCGAGGCGGAGAAGCTGCAGTGCATAATGCGAGGAATTTAATGGGAATGCCGGTGGACCTTAAAAAATTTATAAGCCAATGTACTCGCGCGCGATTTTACGGTCAATTGGCGAAATAACGCGCGCCGCGGCCCATGGACAACGAATTTTACGGTAGAGTGCGTTTCGTAATGAAAGCCGAGAAATGATTTCTCGCAAGTTCTCCGCGAGGTAGAGGTAGTTACCGGCTACTGCGCCATATATGAAACCACTGACCTACGATATGTAGATATGCTCAATAAAAATAACATCGACAACGATATTCGATCGTACACGGCTACTGCTTTATCGTACTTATAATGTTTAATTACATTTGCGTAGAGTTAAATCAAACTTGGCCGCGCAAATTCTGCAGCAACGCTTCCAATTACTGTCTGCTCACAAAAAATTATTGCTGCTTTTATTAGGCCGATAAATATTTCTTTAATGTAACTGCGATTCCTTTTGCCTTAGGAGTAATAAAGTTTTGAATCATCTTTATAGTTAGATTCTCGGATTTATCTTGACTGCCGATAAGAGGCAAATAAAGAATAATCAAAATATATCGTAATGCCATCCAATATCTGGATAATTAAATATTGCAGGTCTTGGCATATAAAATAGTATATGCCAAAAATCGCAATTGATTTTATAATAAAAGAAGAAAGTTGTTTTTCCGAAAACTTAGTGGCATTACAATTGACGGTATTCTATTTTTTTCCACGCAAAGATAATCTTTCAATTTATTGGCAGTATTATAAAAGTTTCGCGCGCATCGAATGACGTGTCATATTTATCGGCAATCAACGATCGTTGAACAAAAAACAAAGCAGGACAAATTGTATAAAAAAAAAAAAAATTTATTTTTCATTAGATACGTTAATACGCGCTGTACGTGACGGCTGTTGGCGTACACTGTGCCACGAGCGAGACAAAGAGAGAGAGAGGGAGAGATAGAAAAAAAAAACGAGAGCGCGAGCTAATGCTGAACTGGCCGAGTTTCGGGTCGCGGCGGTGGCGACGCGCAATATGAGTGAAGCGCGGCCCGGCATCCGGACTCTCTGTACACGAGCGTAACGAAGATTAACGCTGCGAATTTCGATATATCAGCGCGAGAGCTGGGTGGCAGAGCCGAAAGCGCCGCGCCACAAGAATCACTCGTAAATTGCGAGAGGGCCGATCGCGTTCACAAATCGCGTTCACAAATCGCGTGCGCGCGCGCCGCGCGACCATGAAAGACAAACAGAGAGAATCAGTAAAAGATTAACAGTATGAGAGAGTGCCGATAGTCGGCGATAAATAAAAATATTGGTGGACCACCGCGTCGCTCCGATGGGGAAGGGAGGAGGCTACAGAAAGTGCAAAAAGCACGCGAGATAAGCGAAGATTCGGAGCGAGAGCTCGGTGGATGATGAAATAGAGAAATCGAGAAAAAAATATGCCGGACAACGAGATACAGAGAGAATGACGGACTGAGGCATTTTAGGAGAATTCGGACAAAAGAGCCGAGTGGACGCATATACATGTGGATTTGTAAATTGTTGTTATTCGAAATCACGTAGAGCGGATTACTGGAGGTACGCGTGATGTACGCACACACGCACGCGCATGCAAGGGAGTGCATTAAAATGGATGCGTGAGTTGGATTTGTAATGATGTGGCTCCGATTGAAAATTAGATCATTGGAATAATGACTCAACTGTTCATTTATTAATGCATTTATTGGATTGGAAATCAAAGCAATCATGAGATAAATAAAGCAATGGGAACAGATATAATTATTATCCACATTTTGATAGTTACTTATTGAAACCGATTGGATTCTTCTGCAGTTGTTATTAAAATCAATTATTTGCAGATTGGATTTGGTGCATACTTCAATTTTTATTTATTTAATTGCACACCTCGTGTGCTGTATATGTGACGATGAATATAGTCACTCATGAAGGCATAGCAACATAACAATAATAGCTGAGTAAACAATAAGGTCTGTTCTGCCGAGTATTCAAATAAATATAACGGCTTGATAAATGAAGCATAAATTGAGCTTTTATTTGAGGATTATTGCACTTACAGGATGACCGATATATATATAAGTTCACTACAATAAATGTACATGAAAAGAAAATTTTAGCTTCATACAAATTGTATGGAAGTAGATACATGCCGAGTATTTCCAGACATAAGCTTTATATCTCTTTTTAACTCTGTTGGCAGGTCAGTGGATTTAATTTCTTGAAATTCAACTTTCTTTTGCGCTTTCAACAAATGGTCAACCACTATAAGTCTTTTTATTTATTATATGTGTCGGGTTGATAAAATCATGTTTTATTTATTGATCAACCATTCACTGTAAATGTTTATTTCACAAAATTTCAGGATTAACTAATATCGCTATTTATTGAAGTTCGCTAAAGCGTGATAATCGATAAGTTTTCTGACCGCAATTTTTTCGCTATGAGTCTCTCTTTATCTTCCTCTGCACATTTTTATGATTCGCATATTTTACCTAAGTCACTACACCGCGCATCACCTGCCGGTCCTCAAACACTTTTACAGCTCTTTCATGGAAATCAAAGGTAATGCCAGATTAGCATATACCGAGTTAAGAGCATAATCATTAACGCAGTAAGCAAGCTTCGGGATTAAGCATCCTTGAGCGTTTCATCTTGAATTGTCGGCAGACTTGCTGAATGGTTAAAATATTAATTAGAGCTCTCAACGGTAAAACTGTCGAATGCATTATGGATGCGTCAAAAGTGTTTAGTACAATAAAATACTAAATCGTGTTGAGGAAAATAGGATCGAGTTAATACATTGATACCGATGATAACGAACATAAAATACAAGCAGTAAAGATGTTAAATTATTTTTAAGTTTTGTGGTACGTATATTTAACTTTCTATCATTTTTTAAATACGTTGCAAAAGTTATGAAATTCGAGCTTGGAAGGATGAAAAATAAAATTTGTTTGCAAATGAAGAAAAAATATTTCACCGTTAATAAAGCGGAATATGATATCTCCGTCATCGATACATATTGTATAAGTATTTATTTTTACACAACACAATATCTCTGAAATCAAAATTATTTTAAAAATATGATTTTTTACATGTCCGAAAGTATACTTTGGTATACTTGGTGAATCTGAATTATATTGTTATAGTCTATAAAAAGTTTTCAACATAAGACAATCATAGTTTTTAGCATAATTTAATAATGCAAGTAGCAGTGTAATAAAAGAAATATTTTTTTAAAATGAATATTCATTTAGTTATTCCAATAAGTAGGAAAAGTAATTTCTTTAAAAAGTTGAATATTAAAAAATTGATTGTAGATATTACGAAGGTTTATAGGCAAGCGCGTAACGGTCGAAAAATGACCTGACATCGCAGCAGGACGTCGATCCCTTTTCATTAGTTATACGACCTTTCCCTTTCCCGTACTACCGCTCTGGAAAATTCATTAAAAATTTTTCTGAATAATTTGAAATTTTTCGCATGTAGAACAACAATGTAATTAGCTAAAATTTAGTAAAATTTTTATTTTATCTATCACCATGATCATAAAAATCGTAAAAATAAAATGACACAATTTCGACTCTATAATAATTTAGCTTATTACTATTTAGTGTATTTAGTAAGCTCGTTATATTCATATATGTAAGTGAAGATTAATGATTATTGCAAGTTATCTTTTTATGAGAATTTCATGGTTGCTTTACATTTTAATTTTCTTTTAGCTATCAAAAAATAACAAACGCTATTCAGAGAAGTTTTTTTAGAGTAATAATTCTCAGAAGTAATTTAGAGGTGTAATTCTTTTGGGATTACTTAAATGCTTTTGAAAAATAAATCGCTATAAGTATATCGCATAGAAGTATTATTTCCTGATGCAAATTCACATTACAATAGTTTATGGACACATTATTATTCAAATGAGTCGCCCCTATGATGATAGAAAGTTGTTGCTGTAGTTAGGCTAGTTTGATGATTAGGTTGACCTATTTTTGATGGAAAACAAGTTCCCTTTTGATCTTGCATTGGAATTTTTTGTAAGGCAGATTATTGCTATTTATAATGCATTATTATAAACTTTGTATTAAATAGTAGTAGTTATATTCTACTAAATACTTTATTAAATCTTAAACTTTACTAAACGGTAAGAGGCTAGTAGTTTACATAAGTATAGTATTATTGTATACGTATTCAATCGAAGTATTTTATAAATAGATATTTCATGAAAAAATGTATGCACCGCTTATAAATTCTTCTGGAACATTCTATTTCTTCGTGTGTGATGATATGTACGTGATCATTACCATTATCTATAAACCGATAGATTAAACTAAATTATTTCAGATAGAAGACTGAATAATTAGTGTACAGTACGTAGACAATCAATTATATTTGCATAATGAATAATCTAAAATTAACTGTTATTAAAAACTAATCATTCAAAATTGATGAATATCAATTACATTAATCGTATTAGATCTGCGTAGAAAAGTTTAGAAAAAGCAGAGTACTATAATTAAAGAATAATCGTCCATCAATCGGATTATCAGATTTCAATTAATGCATTGTACTTATAATCTTGTAATAGGATTATAGTATTATGATTACTTCTCTTCCAAATACGTGTGAGGTAGAGTAAGTAGAAAAACGGCGCGATCATAGATTTATGACCAATGCATAGATTATAAAAAAAAAAAAACGACTCTAGCATGAAACTCTCACGATTGGCAATAATACAGATGGCTTATAACTAATTCAAATGAATTATTGAAACAATAATCCATTTCGTTCGATCACGCACAGTCCTGAATTTCGTATCAGGTTTCCTCATTTTTATTTAAACTATCCAGTCACTGGTAATTCTACTTGTGCAACTTTAAAAGCAAAATCAAATCAATCATAGTTGACATATAAGCCCCGGAGTAATCAGAGAGTGCATTTTATGAACCATTAAAGTGAAATAAATATAATCGATTTATCGCTGTAGATTATTAATAATAACTTTTATGGCGTGCATCGCATTTTCCTATTTATACTTATTACAGCGGCATTATTACACTAGCAGAAATTTATGGAGTTTACAATAAACTGATCCCCGCAATCAGTAACTTCATATAAAAAAAACAACAACATGTAAACGTATTTTTCAACGAAAACATGAGCAAAGCGAATGCTTTTTTATGACTATATCAAAAGCGCGTATTATCACAGACTGCATGCCAAAGATCAAAATACAGGAAAATTAAAGTAGCTATGCATTAACATTGTACAAAGTAGATTTTCTGGGCTATATAAAACTCCCTTTGATAAGGGACGCAAAGAGCAAAAAGCGGGTCGTATAAAAGGCAAAGAAATAAAAACAGAGGGCGCAAATATTTCTCGAGCGCGAAATCCTTAAAAAATCTTTCGCTTCGCGACATTTCGATTTTGCGGTTCGCTCGCGCAATAATTCTCCGTCGTCGCGAGCGCGCGCGACACATGGACCGTATATAGAAACGCGGCGGCCGCGTTTCACACAGACACTACATACGGGGAAAGAGCATCAACAGCTCGCTGCGCAGAGAGAAACTTGTACACATCGTACGTCGGCGGCGGGGGGCAGAGAGAGAGAGAGAGAGAGAGAGAGAGAGAGAGAGGGAGAGAGAAAGAGAGGACAATAGAGGTGACGAAGGCGAGCTGCAGATAGAAACACAGAGCGCGCGAGAGGTCTCGGGACGGTCTACGGGAGCCGCGGCTATATAGAGAGCCACTGCCAGGGCGCCTAGAGCCAAAGCCACAACACCGCGGCAGTCTCGCGAGAAGCCACTGCGTTGCCACTGGGCGAGAATAAGCGAAATATAGGGAGTAATAAATTCAACTTCCCGATGACAGTCGCGCCGCGGTATTTCCAAGCGTCCGATACACTCTCTGCTGTCGTTCCACGTATGTGTGTGTGTATGTATATATATATATAGATGGAAGCTAGCGCAATCCATTTTATCATCGGCCGGGAGGCCATTCGCCGCGAGGATGTGAATCGTCGTATGCTCATCCGACGGTTTGGAGAGGAAGTCGCGAGGTTGCAGGTGATAGAACTGAACTGTTCTGACGTGAAGCTGCAGCTTTTGAGACGCTTCGAGAGACGGAACGGCTAATTGAATTTAGTGATTGAACCTTACTGCGTAATATATAAGTATCGGGAAAGCTCCTCAGGTTATTTTGTTGCATAGTAGAATTGCTGCCCGTTCGATTGATAAAGTAAACAGTTTTTCGTTTTTCTACAATTTTTTTTAAAATACATCATCATGTTAAAAACTGCGATCAAAATCAATTATTATTGATCATCAACTGCGATTGAAAATCTATTTTTAAATGAAAAAGATAAAATTACTTATCTTAGACTTGTAATTTACAGAAATAATGCAAAGTAATAATTTATGATAAATATATTCATGTTCATAATTTGAAATTATTTTTACATTTTTAAAAGACGATTAAAATTATGCACAAGATAATTAAACTAAAATGAATGGTAGAAAATTCTTCCAGGAAGAAAAGGAACAGCAAAATTAATGCTTTAATTCCTTTTCAGATTTATATATTATGTAATATAACCAACAATGAAGGATAATAATTATATCTTTCATTATATCTAACTATACTGATTAGTTTTACTGTAAAACAATACATAAACAATTAATTTGAAAAAATATATAATGACTTTAAGTAAATGATATTTAATTATTACTTACTACAATTTATTAAATAGAATTGCTGTAACCTGTAACATTATGTAAAGCCTTTCCAATGAATCCGTGTGTAAATTAAGTTTTATTAAATCTCTAAATAGAAAAGTCTTCATAACGTGTTCAGATTAACTTTATTCAGGACTCGTAAACGGAAACAGAATTTAACACATAAAGCTGAAATTCCTATGTAAGGTTGTTCCCAATACATTTTAATATTGAATAAAGAAAATATGAAATTTTATAAGTTTCCACTGGCATATTAGGAATCCTGGTATTATCGGCCTTACAGATTGCATTCTTATCATTTTGAAAAACAAATAAAAAGAGCACAAAATTATCTATTCTAAATATGGAGGTTGTAAGAAGTCGAAAATATTTTTCCAGCGCATAATTTGTAGAATACTTTGTGGAAAATATTTCTAGTGCGCATAGCTAAGCTAGGGCTTTACTTCTTCCCTATTGATTTTTTATGTCCAGAAAAGTAAACCTAGTTCACTTATTTATTGAGTGTTTACGAAGAACATTAACTAATTTAGTCAAAATACATTTAAATTATAATCATCTGATTGCTTAAAATGGGAAAGTTTTATTTTTCTACTTAATGACTAACTTCAACGTAAAAACTGACATTTTCATTGAGGGCTGGCTGTCCCCCTACCCGTCCAAACTAAATTAACTCAAGATGCCTAGCGTTTTATCATTTGACCTCCTTGATTTAAAATAAACCGCTTATTTTGTACCATCCCTGAAAAGCATTGGGAGCCTCTTCCTCGGAAAGCGTCAAAAAATCGATCTTATACGCAACGGTGTAGACGAACTTTATAATCGAGGACCGCCGAGTTTTATCGGATTAGCTTCGCTCTACTATATGTTCACGAAAATCTGCTAAATTAAAAGTAAATAACTCTGTGTTCCCAGATGCAAAGCGATGCTACGCTACGGCACCATTAATAAAAGCCAGGGAAGAGCTGCAAGAAGACGTCTGAGGCCTCGCAAAGTAAAATCCTTTTTATAATTATAGAGGGAAAACTTGATGGCTACGTTTCAAAACGTGCTTTCATTATTTTATGCTAATTACGGCCAAAAGCTTGCATAAATTTTTTCATGAGACATTATTATTTTTGCATTTATACAAAAGCAGAAAATATAAAGTGCGCTTAAATTTACTAAATCTAGCTTCAATTAATTGTCATTTTAATGTACACTTTGATGAGAATTAAATTTATTCCGCTGAATATATATTTCATAAATGTTATGCTGAAAAATAAATAAAGATGTTAACAATATTTGTTGTGAAAATTTCGATGTGTATGAATATAGCAAGAAAGATTTGAAACAAAATAAAGTACGTGGAATAGTCGAAAATAATTGGAATGAAAGAATAATATTTTAAGGTCTAGACAAATTTTTAAGTATTAAGGTAGCTCATTAATTAACTATAACTCTTTTTTTAATAACTGGAACATAGGATCATATTTAATAATAACGGAGTTTATATGCCGAAAGCTATTTATCTTTATTATCAAACTCGTTCGCATTTGGCTAAAATTAACTAGTATTATATATAATATCCTTTACAAGGTATACATATAAATCATGTATCTATCAATTAATACCATCATATACCTCAATGTATTATTTACACAATGTACAAATTTAATTCATAGATTTTGTGGATCAGCGTATTTTAGCGTCACTGCTCAGTCGATATCTTGCGGTATAAATGCAAGGATTGTAATACGTTCCACTATTTGACTTACGCCATTATTTTTGAGCTGTTTATATCTACGGTGCGCGCAAAACGAAATGCTCGTCGGTCCAATATTCGCGATGCGAATCCCTATCACAAATGAAAAGCAAATAAGCGTACGATTGGCGTACGTGCCCGGCGCGTTCAATGTTGTCTTTACCTATTTTGATCGAGCGAACCGAGTTGAGCGCGTTATTATCGAGCGGAGTTTCTGCGAAATAATCCTTTCCCTACCCGAATAGTGATAAATTACAAAGTAAGATTGCATTATCGCGTGGCTCAGGGATGATCTATTCTGTATATAATTTATACCTGCACTTTTTATCCCGCATAATTCGTTTTTGTCGGTTTTATCTTTAAAATAATTTACTGACGCAATCGCGGTATTGAGTAGATAAATACTTTCTACCTTTAACTGTATGAATGGAAAATATATTTATTAATCGAATATTTATAAAAATCTATTTGTTAAAAAATACGCTTTGACGGTAATATCAAAGTTATGAAACAATTCGCAAATTCGATTGCAGTTGTAAAATTGATTGTTGAAATCCAATTCAATCATTCCTAACGAATGTCATTTCAATGGTAGTAACCTATCACGTATGTTTGTATATTGCACCTTTTTAATATAACAATGCAGGCCAAAGTAACCCCGAACAGATTATCGAAATAATATTTTAGAGCTTCAACTTTTCATTTTCATACCATATGTAGGATCGTTCCGCTTTGATACGTATGGTTTATATGAAAGTTTTAATTAGTTTGCATTTTAGATCGCGATTGTGTTTAGCACTGTGAACACTTAGAGGCATTTTATAATTGCTTCGTATAACTGACACAAGGTTTTGCTGCGAATCATTTTCCGTGTGTATACAGGTTTGATTGGTATAGCGACGGGTTTAGGAAAATTATTTTATACTTGATGAATATTTTCGAATAGTAAACTATAATGCTTGTTAAAAATATCTAGTGAAGCATGAAATTAATATGGGATAAAATAGCGAAGCGCAGAATAAAACGAAAAGAATAAATAAGTAAAAGAAAAAAAAAAAAGAAACGCAGACAGAATGAAATATGCCGGCGCTAATTTAGATGGTCGTCAACTGATGTAGGGTGAGAGAGTAAGAGAGAGAGAGGAGAGAGAGAGAGAGAGAGCGGCCGCAAAGAAGAAACGAAGAAAATAAAAAAAAAGTAAACGAGCGGCGGGGACTTTATACGCGTCGCGGAACTTTTCCCGAGGAATCGATCGGGTTCGAAGAGTGAAACGGTCCATTGTCTGGAGAACGGGAACATCTGGCATATAATGCTTCGCTAAGAGCGTTTTCTTTAAACTCTTTTCGAGTCTAGCCGAGCGCACCGACGCGACTGAACTTTCTCCTCCTCCCTTCCCCGATCGAGTGGACCTCGAAAACTTAACGCTTCGGAATTTAGTAATCCGCTGTACGGCCCTCATCCCTATCCGCGGAAGAGAGTTAAACCTGTCGACTCAACAATCTTCCACGCGCTGCGCCCGCGCCGCGGCTTTAATCAAGATTTACTTTGGAGACAGAACCAGCCCGAACATTTATCGTGGACGGTGTGGCTATAAAGTCAGCCATTGATATTGCCTCTCCCTCCCCCCCTCCCCCTTCCCTCCTTGCCCGTTGATCTTTTTAATAGCAGCCTCGGAAAGTGCAGCTCGTGTATGTGATATACATATATATAGGCTGGCGATCGATATTTTGGCGCAGTTTGGAGATTAACTATCAAAATCTGTCGGGCGCCAACAAGTTACGTTAAACACGAAAGTTTGCGTCATTTTGCGATAGTTTATAGTTCGCGTTGAAAAAAAGGGACAGGTATTCTTGTTGGTCGACTGGCATAGTTGGAGCATGAAATTCATTTTGAAATTTTGAAATTGATATTTCGATTTTTCGCCAATAAAGTATCGTAGATGGAGTAAATATGAAGTACACTTATTTCCTAATAAAATGACACCATTGCTGAGTCAATAAAACTATGATCTTTTGTCAAATTTGTGATAAGAA
The DNA here is from genome assembly GCA_900490015.1 of Megastigmus stigmatizans. NCBI lineage: Eukaryota > Metazoa > Arthropoda > Insecta > Hymenoptera > Megastigmidae > Megastigmus > Megastigmus stigmatizans. The sequence continues at coordinate 1,552 of UELV01085845.1, read as the reverse complement.
AAGTATTACGGTTTATCTATTGTAGCTCGACGTCTTTTGTAAATACGTTGTATACATCAGACTTTACGAGACGAAATTTAGCGAACCCATTTTTTCTCAGTGTTTATTCATAAAACGCGTAGAACATGGGCAACAGCACTTCAATAAAGAATACCATATGCGCAGCAATTTACCCGACTGCACGAGAAGCGCTTATATGTGCACTAAGATAATTTTCAAGTTCAGGAAGGGTTATTAATTAAAAAAGTTTTCCACTTTTAAATCGGCAAGAAAGTTGAAAAATTCTTCAATTAAAATACAACGCTGAGGGTACATAAGTTGGATCGAAAATCTCGGTGGCGTGTTTGCAACCCTATCGGTCAAATATTAACTCTCGCTGCGCGAGCTCACAGTTGTTGCTCGGATTTATTATGCCGAATCATCGTCTCTCAATCGATCCATCTCACTTTAATACAAACCCCTCGAAAAAGTCACGCCGCGTATAGTCTGACAAACAGAAGTCAATCGAGCGCACCCTCGTATAGCAGCTCGTAATGCATACTCGCTATTATCAGGCTCTCTGCTCTCACGCCTCTATCGCTTCTCTACCATCGACTATATATACACAGCTATACGCGTTTCGACTCGCAGAGAGATCGCATATAGCAAACCAGCGGGGATATAGTCGTTGGCTTCCAGAGCCGCCGCCGCGCCGCTACCGCCGAGGCAGAGAAGGAATCCCACGCGAGCTTATTTCTAATATCGTCGCGGTAAATCCAGGCTGCATAAAAGTCACAGATTTCCCCGGAGGGAAGTTCAGCTCTCGCGGGCAGAAAGAGAGATAGAGAGAGAGAGAGAGAGAGGTATACGCCGCGCGGGTCTGTAGAAGAGGAATCACTGGGAAAAAGTGCGGAGTCCCGCTGCAGCTGCAGCTGCTGAGTTTCGAGCTCGCGTATCCGTGACGCGGGCGCGCGCGAAAATCCTAGGAAGGAATCCTCTCGGTGGCCAAAAAAAATATGCGGACCAGGCTGAAATAACGCAATGAGCTCGTGTGCCGCGCGGAAGCTGCTGCAGCGCGTTTGCCTCGACAAAAGCTCAGGCACGGGAGGCGAAAAAGGAAGAGAGAGAGAGAGAGAGAGAGAGAGAGAGAGAGAGCTGGCTGAAAGAATTCCGGACAAAAGTAAAAGCGCGATGCCAGCGGTATAAACGACGTGGGGAGGCAATGTGCGGGAAAGAGAGGGAGAGAGACGGAGAGAGAGAGACGCCCGGCAGAGTTGTTGCAGGAGAGAAGCGTAGCATTAGTTAATTAGGTTGGGCAGAAGGCGTGACGTCGTAATTATTGCAACGTAACGCGGCTCCTCCGCGGCCCTTCTCCAACCCCACCCTCTCAGTCCCCCTCCAACCCTCTGGTCTGGTGCACGTGCCAGGCAACGGCCACGGCTGCCAGGTCCTGCCAGGCTACCTGCCTGCTCGCCTGCCTGCCTGCCTACCTGCCTGCCTGCCTGCCACGACAAAGTTATTAATTGCTTCCTACCATTCCTGGCCTCGACTCTGGCGAACTGCACCTACACCC
>UELV01085844.1:0-20746 GCA_900490015.1 Megastigmus stigmatizans | reverse complement strand
CTCCTGTATACATTTTGTTATTTTATTTCCTGGCAATTTGAAGGTGCCATAGAACTACCTTAGCTTTTTTGATAAATAGTTGGCCCTGATAATCGCCCCATTACACGCCACCTGAGGGCCTAATCAGGTGCCTGCTAAGGACCATACAATAATTCACAGGCACCTTACCAGGGCCTAACATTTACCTTGAAATCATTTCTAGTCGGGACATTTATGCTAAATTAATATAACCTTTTCAATCGCTGCATGGTATTCCTTTTACAGACGTTCAATGAGTTTGATATTGACGTAATTTATAGCATGGGGACAAAATTAAAAGACTTTTAAGGCATTTATTGAATTGAAAGTTTCTTTTGTTCTTCATTGTAGTACAGCATAAATGAAAATTTTGCACAAATGAAAATCGTTCCGAGAGCCAAGCGATTATATTACTTTGATAGGCTCTGTGAAGTGACTTCATCATCTGTGTCATCAATTATCTTACACTTAAGAGGCTTTACATTGAATAAATTAATTAACTTCTTTAAATTAGTATAAGAGTATAATCATTCTGATCTTATCATTAATGTCCATGCTAACAGGAAGTAATCTATTAAATTGTAAAAAACGAAAAGCTCTGTTTTTAGAGCACCATACTTTATTTCATCCCTATAAGTATTTTTCTTTTATCATCTGTTGACAAATCTATAATTAATTGCATTTGCTTATTTTTAGTACTATGCACGTTTTTATTTAACCCTGTATCGGTAAAAACCGCATTGATTTATATTCTATTAATTTTTTCGCCATTCATTATTATGATTCTGATTGATTCCCTCGAAAGAAAATTTTCGTGTTCTACCGTCTTAATTTCAGTAATTCAAATAGTAACCGGATTAATTCTCTACCGTCAAATTATACGACTAATTTTTCAAGAAGAAAATTTACCACTTTTGTTACTACCTCTAAGTAGCAAGATACCAATGACGCACGTTCGCAGAGAGGTCTCGTTCTTCAATGTCGGATCGTTGAAGTTGATGCACCCGCGTCGTGGCGACGTGCACTTGTTCAAGAGGTCGCTTAGCGCGCAAGAAATTACAAGATGCTCTCAAATCGCGGCAACTTTAATGGCTGCAATTCACCGACCATAAAGAGCCTTCTTCCTAAGTGCAGCTGCACCACAGTCGCTGCGGCTTCTTCTCCGAACAGCTCTTCTGAGTTACTTCTCGACCGACTGACTGACTGACTTGCGCCCTGATATTTTCTCCCAGACAGTGCTTTCGTTTTCAGTATTTATTGCATGTGCAGTCTGCGAGGATTGTCGCAGAGGGTCCGATGAAATACAGAGATGAATGCTGACGAGATGATTTCATTCGTGAACTGAACAAGCCATTTTAATTCCTGATCTCCTATGCTGCTTTCTTTAACGCCATATGAAAATTGAATTGTTTCGATATATCTAAAAAAATAAAAGTTCTGCAAAGATTGTGAGATAGCAATCTAACAATTTTCCCAGAATACTATAAAAAAAGACCTAAAAGAAACAGTGTAGTATTGAAAAAATAAGAAACGTAAGGAAGTAATAAAAGAACAGTGACTGCAAATGAGATTCGTTTAATTATATGGAAAAGGTAGGAAATATAAAGTATAAGTATATGCAAGTTAGAGGTGACGGTAAACCGCAGAAAGACTGTGCGTCGAATTATTGAATGAGGTGTTGCAGTTTCCATATGCCTTGAAGGTTGATAACCGGCAAGTGTACTACGTCACGTATAGCTGGTATTATGCTTTTACTTAAGGGAAAAGAAAATGATTTTGTTGCTTCTGAAGGTATTGAAGATTTATTCGATAAAACTATTAAATAATTAATTTGAATTAATATTCAATTTTAATAGGCTGTGTTTTTCGCGATGCACTATGTAGAATATTTTCGTATTAAATTATTATTAACAACTCTTACGAACATTTACGATTTTTATAAATTGTTTAGCCTGCACAAGATACAATTTTTTCTAGTCATCAAAATTAGAAAATAATACACTATGTCCTACGATTGTTTCAGATACGTTTTAACCAAACAAAATGAATATCCACTAAGAAGGAAAAGGCTAAAAATAAAATAAAATTTCTCACGATGTAGTTATAAATATTATTTTAATATTTTCTATTGAAAAAATGATTTGATAACATTAAAATGATCTTTTAGATAAATTTACTAAATCATTCAGTCATTGTTATTCCGAGAGTTCAATTTAATTGATTAAAAATTGTAATAGATTTTTACAAAAAATTAATAACGTCAGTTTAGCTTCAATTTATTTTCAGGTAAAATATGCAAACAGCTGCATGTGATAGTGAGTATACTGACTTTTCCCCGGAACAAAAATAAAACGTTAATATCATTCACCTTTTATCAGTCTAGCATCTGTCACAGGTTTGATGAACGTTTCTAGAACATCCGTTCGCGGGAAAAGGCGACAATTCTAGAGTGACAAACTTAAGAACGAACTTTGGGAACACTTGGGATGGGAAAGTATATACAGTGCGGCAGCGGAAGATATCGAAATGCAGCATTCAGTATTGAAGGAAATGGAGAAGGAGGGCGACGAGTTTGGAGTTTGCAGGGACGACTCTTGATAGTGATTTTACCTCGGAGTCCGATAAGGAATTTAATTCTGAGTTTTTGCCGCTAGGGATATTTTTAATTAATTTATGACTTCTGAAATGCGGTTCCTTACCTCGTCATATTAAGTAAAGATTATTAAGTTAAAGTTTCATTTGACTGTTAAACTTTCATTTAAGTTTCGGAGCAAGAATATTGAAGCAGTAAAATATCCTTCCTTATTAATCATTCAGGAATTTACCGACGAACATTGCAAGGAATTCTTTTAAAAGATAAATTCCACGATTTGGATATTTTTGACATACCATTCTAACTAGTAACTGTAATTTTTAATATGATTGTAACTTATAATGATTTGAATATCAAATTATCCTCTTTAGATTTTTTGTTATTACAATGTAAGCATGTATTAGAATTATTTATTAATTTCTAGTTTGATATGAAACCAAGTTAATTCTTTTCTCTTGTATGATTCAATAAACTGTTGTAATAGAATACTTTAATACTGTATAAATCATTGCTGGTGATAGTGATGTAAATTATTTATTCGTAACAACAAACGAAGTTCAATAAAATTTGATGTTCGTAATATCCGTCAAAGTAAATTAACAACTACTTGTAATGATTTAATTTTCTCGTCCATGAAAAATTTTAATTAAATTATATCTCTTTTCTTCAGAATGTATAAGCACATCACACCAGTGTACAAAGAAAATATGCATTTTGCCATATAATGTTCATCGGGAGTTTTCTTGGATTTGCCTTGCTAATATTTCGATCAATAATGATCGTCGTTATATAGTTGAATCGCTTGCTTTTCGAGGAATCCATTTGTTGGACTTGAGCATCCGTTTATATTTATCTATTAATTTTAAAATTAATATATTGTTAATGTGCGTCGTAACTTGTAACTCGAACTCTTGCGTTTTATTATTGTTTGTATCTGCATAAATCTGTAATTTTTATTTTGTCCGGACTAGGAGGACCTTGAGTTCTTACGTCTTTTAATAAATTCTATTCTATTCTATACTATATTCTCTTGACTGGCGCAGTGGTTTCGAAGACGTATCAATTTAAATGCAAATAATAGAGGTATTCAAAACATTACAATTATTGGAATGATTTATTTTCAATTATGATGAAAATTAATGTTGAACCTCGCTATATATAAGAATAGTACTTAAATTAAATTTTAATAAACAATTTTGTGTACCTCCAATGGTTGCAATAATATAAATAAATATTCATTTAAAAAAACTTAAGCTCATTAATGTTTTGAAAATTCAATGAGTTTTGTTTAATGTTACTGATAAAAAACGTAATTAATTGACCATGCGATTATCAGGCACAGGCGCCTTAGATGGCGCATGCAAATACTAGGTGTGGGTGCGCGCCAACCAACACGCAGTGTCGAGTAGCATGGTGTGAAATTTTTTTTTAATTTTTATATATTACGCAATTTATATGTAATAAGTTGAAAATTACTTTTTATTATTATAAAAATATCTCAAATTATTATTTCATATATTTATATTTCATTTTTGTACTGTTCTTTATATATAGGTAATTAGTGATAAAGCTTGGGTACATCAATGATACCCTACCCTACCTTTCATTAAACCCCAAGCAGCTGTGATCTCATGAAGTACTTTTTAGCAAGTTCGGAAGACTTCTTGCCGGCAAACGGAGTAGGAAAAATTTTGTGAACTCTGGGATGTCTCCGTGACTGGCATCTGATGAAAGTGTCCTGAGTAATGCAAGGAGTAGAGAGAGAGAGAGAAATATAAGGCGAGAGGATCAGAGCATCAGCGAGGAGCTGATGAATGGATTTTGCATGTTCCAGCGTGCAGTGCATCGAGTGGCATCATAGTTGATCTCCGACATCGGGCGCGAAGAGGCGTTTGCAAATCTCCTCGTGACAAATGGTAGAAAAGACTCTCTCTCTCTCTCTCTCTCTCTCTCTCTCTAGTATACGCACACCTGCGTCGAATAAAGGGTAGAAACTCGGGACGTGAAAGTAACGCATGTATACAAAGCATAGCCTTCGATGAAAGAGTGCCGTTCTTACTTATGCTTTGCACTCGTTGATATTCTTCGTGAGATTCAATCTATTTGTCCACCCGATGTAAACTTGCGCTTGTCGACTAACTTGCGCTTGTCGACTACCCGGTCTTTTTTTTTTGAAAATTAACCAATGCTATATTGTATTGACTTCTTTCTCGCTAATGTGTGTCATTTGAATTCATCACTCTGTAAAAAATAAAATGCTTGTGTTATTGCTCGAGCAAAATTATTTCTTCGTGGTACATCTCTCTGCACTTTTCATATATACACCCTGCAAGCCCTACACTGAAATTTTTAACACCGCAATTTTGAAAACGCGAGTTTCTTTCACCTCTATATTTTCCTCACTTTCAGTCTCCACTTCTTAAAGGCTAATCATTACTCATCGCGCACAATGCGTTTTGTGCTTAAAGACAATGACCGCTCTGATTCCGAATAATAAGTTTGTCATGTACATCGTGTTAAGCGTCGTAGTGGTGTACAAGTATATGCGAAAGAGGCAGAGGAGAGCGAGGCCAAAAGGAGGTAAAGAGTGAGATAGGGAGAGAGCTGCTGCTGCTGCTGCAGAGGAAGAAGGAAAGAAAGCTCAAAGGGAGTAAAAAAGGCGCGGCATTGTTTGCATTGTGGTCGTCACGCGGCGGCTTGTTCTTTCTTCCTCCGGTGTACTTCCTTTCTTTCTCTGCGACTAACGTCAAAGCTCTTCTCTCTTCTCCTCCCTCTCTCTCTCTCTCTCTCTCTCTCTCTCTCTCTCTCTCTCTCTCGCTGTATAGGTCTCTGCGCAGCTCTGGCCGCGACCGGCAAAGAGAGCGAGCAAGCTTCTTCCTCTTCTCTCTCTCTCTCTCTCTGTCTTGTGGGTCAGCATACTTCCTTTTGCCGGGCGCTGCTGCTGCTGCTGCCGCTGTCGCTGTCGCTGGCTGCTACTAACGCTGCCGGTGCCGTGTGCCTCGGTCCAGGTACAAGATCCTTTTGTTCATTGCGCGAGCGAGCTGGTGCACTCTTTTCTTGCTCTTTTCTTCCTCTTGCTAGTTCCACCGTCGTCTTCGCCGCCGTTGCCGCTGCTGCTGCTGCTGCTGGTGGTTCTCGAGGATTATCATGCCCGCGACCATAATTACCAGTTACTTTACGGCCACTGCTTTTTCATTCATTTCTTCCTCTGGTATATATTGCTTGGTTAAGTAGCGGCAGAAGCACACAGCGACAGCGTGTACATAGTGGCTGGTGGCATACTCTTTTGCTGCTGATGCTGGTGCTGTATTATGAGCCTTGGTGCTGCTGCTGCTTGCAGCATGTGTCCTTTGCATTTTGTCCGGCCACCTCCCCTCGAGTCCGCTAAACAGCGAGCAAAGCCATTTCCGGCTTGCCATTGTCTGTGAAACGCACACACACACACACACACACGAGTAAGCTTGACAACTTAAATTTCCCTGATTCTCGGTAGCTGAATGCCAGCCAGGAGATTGCTAGATTATCCAAAGGTGTTGAGCCTTGAGATTTTTTAATTTGGAGTTAAGGATGAGGTCAACTTTTCATGCGAAATGTTGAAATAACTTTAGCTTTTGTTTGCTTCGCGTGCAAGTGTGTTTTCATAAAATTTTACGTTGCAATTTTTGTTGTTTTTAATTATATCCATAAAGCGTGGAAGTCTGATTATAAAAAGATTCTTGTAAATAACGATCAGGAGGCTCATTCTTTATCAAACACAAAAGATGCAAGAAATATAGTATGAAATTTACAAAAAATGCATGCATAATTATTTTGAAACATTATTTGGAAAGGTATAATGCTAATAAGTAATAAATGTGTAATTTTGATTACATTTAAATAAACAATTTTATAGCCCATTATGTATTATGTACTAAATACATGTAAGCCATTATTTATGATGAAACTTGCTCTGCAAATAATATACATTAACCTCATTTCCTTTTTACTACTAATATGTAAAATATTTAATATACTATCGATAAATGCATTTCGAAATTAGAAAATAATTTATACATCCATAATAATTTATAACAGTATATTATATAGGATTTATATATAAAAATAGTTTTACTACAAATCGGATATACTTTATTTCGTAAGTTTATCTCGTACATTTATCAATAATACGCTTATTACAAGCATTTTATTCCGGGCAATAAAAATTAATGGCCGGCGATATCGATCGTGAAGTTAGCACTTATTTCCCGTAATAAAGCATTGAAGCGTACGAAATTTAATTTAATTCCACATGAGGACCCGCCAAAAACTTGCCGGCGCAGCGCACGGGCCCTGTGGTCGATGAACCTTTCAAACCAGGAACCGGCTTTGCTTCTGAGAAGTTTCTCTCTCTCTCTCTCTCTCTCTCTCTCTCTCTCCTCCCCATCTCTCTTTTTCCATACGATGATTTGCTACTCGCCTTTTGATCGGAATGAGGTGGTCAGCAGTACCAAACAATGAAATCGGTATTCAATTTCAAGTATGATGGCGATGTTATACGCGCGCGTCGATAAATATTTACCGTGGCCATATAACCACAATAGTAATTACACGGACGGAAATATCTTCGTGTACATATAAACATTCGAATATTTTTGCTGGTTATTTTAAGCGCATTTCCTTGCCGTGCACGCGCAACCCAAATTATTCATGCCTTCCATTCTTTTTTACGTCGCACTCGCGTACACAAAACGAAATCTATATCTCATAATATAGTCAATTCAGATAATTCCCATCAATCATTCGTTTCTTTTGCTAATGCAATTAACGTATTGTCTTCCACTGATGAATATCAAATATAAACTCATCGATCCAAGCTATTGCAATGAATCATTTGTTTCGCGAGGCAACAACTGTTATTTCAGCGTATAGATTGAATAAACTGTCGATCAGACGAGTAATTGAAGACAGAGACATAGAGAGAGAGAGAGAGGGAGAGAGAGACAGGAGCGAAGAGAGAAAGCGAGCGCGAGGGGAAAGGGGCGCTCCGTTTAAACTACGCCCTTATCAAGGAATCGGAACTATTCGAATTTCTCCTCCAGCCGCCGGGTAAGAATGGGCCCCTTCCGATCAATTTTCAATCATTCCCCTCCGCAGCGCTAAATATTTCCCGACCGCGCCTCGCATTCACCAAGGCTTAACGATGGCGGCGACGGCAGCGGCGGCGGTAGTGCGGCAGTGGTCTTGAAGCGCGTCCAATCTGGCGAGGGACGATGCAATTTCCGGTGACTCCGGGACTACTTATCGAAAGCCCTCGAGTGTTTCCCATTTCCGAAATTCCACTCCCAAGTTGCAGTAATCGGTTTAGTCGGCTCACATACGACGCCCGCCTTCTAATGACCGATCGCTGCTGCTGCTACTGCTGGCGGCTCGGGGACTTAGGCCGCGGTATGACGACGAGGAGCATTCGAAGGTAGACGAGCCCGAAGCTTTGAGGAGGTAGTCGCCATGACTCGACCTTTGTCAATGAGAATCTTGTCATAGTGGCCAAGTACATTTTCGACGGCCACGCGAGTGTGCATCGACATAATGGATGCTGTTGGCGGCGAGATCATGCATACGAGGACCGGAAAGAGCATTGACGTCTCGCTTGCGAGTGCTATCGGGTCGTTTTATTTTCGGAGTTGGCTTGCGATTATTGAAATTCTATAATCGTTATTGCTAATAGCGGAGAAATGGCGTGAACAATCCGTTATTAAGATTAAATCAATTATAATCTGATCTTATACATCAGGAGATAAATAGAATTGATTTCATCGACCTTTTACAACTATTCTGAAATGTAAGCCTCACCAAGCCTGACTTATAGGTTGTGCAAAAATAGCGACGAATACATTTTTCGACTAATTTTTTTCAAAATTGATAATTTTGTTGTTTTTAAATTAGGATTGCTTTATCAGAGTCTAATGTCAAGACTTAATACTTTGATATTTAAGAAATTCCATGATTTATGAAATAAACTACGCAGTAACTAAAAGTCTGAATTGTAAAAGTGGTCTTAGAAGTAGAATGTTTTATGAATTCGTGATTTTGTCAATTTAAAATCCATCAAGCCTTTGAATTATTAACGGGGAAAATTGATAAAAAAAAATTGATTGAAAATCCGCGTCTTACCATCTTTGTCTGTTTCTACTCCTGCGTATGAAGCTTAGGGGACAAGCAGTTCTGGCTCGTTTAAAATATTTTTCTCAAAGTAAGGAATTCAATTTTCATTTAAACTAAACATCTATCGTATTCATCGACAGATTGAACTTGAAATCTTATTAGGGTCTAGTCAATTTTGGAGAATCTACTACCTGACGAAGCAGTCTTTGTTTTGTTTACACATACGTAAAAGAGGCAATAGTCTCCGCGTGTCTAAGATCCCGAAGTGTTCGTTTCAGCACCATCTCTATATCGTCTACCGAACTCACCTCCTCGGTTTTCCTCGTTTAAACAGAGCATGATTTCGCATTGGTCGCCGCAGCTGAGTGTCTCCGCGATAATCAGGAGACTCGACCGCCATGCAAGCTTATCGGTCCGAGCGGAATCTCCCCACAGACGTGTATAGCTGCAGAAAGAGCATAGACGCAGAAAGAGCAGCAGCTAACGACCCGCACCTCTAGCTCATTGCCGCCTCTCTCTCTCTCTCTCTCTCTCTCTCTCTCTCTCTCTCTCTCTCTCTCTCTCTCTCTCTCTCGATGTCGCTGATTGATGCTTCCAGCTCTGGATGCAGTATCGGTGCGGGAGGCGCGACTATACATATACTGCTGGCAATTAAAGTCGTTGCTGTATATCGCTGATCTATCCGTGCTGCTGCAGCGATGATCGCAACAAAGCATATAGTCTCGACTACTGCAGCTGCTGTGGAGTTATAATCTCGCGTTGCTACAGATAATGAGGAATGCCGCGCATTAATATTCGTGGCATGTGCAGAGAGAGAGAGAGAGAGAGAGAGAGGTAAGTTTGTTCTTTCGGTCTCTCTCTCTCTCTCTCTCTCTTTCTCTCTCTTGGTTACGGTAAGGCGCGTATAGCTCTCTCTCTCTCTCTTCTCTCTTAGGATTCATTCGCGGACTCATTGCGAGCTCTTTTCTCGCTTTCGATCCTGCCTTTTGTGCTCGTTTTTCCCCTCTCTCTCTCGTTCTCTCCCGGCCCTTTTTTGTTTTCGTTTCTTGCCTCGCACGCGCGGCCCTCTTCTAGCTCGCGGCGCGGCTCGTGCGCTCGAGATTGCGATCGCGACGGCGTCGTTAATTACTAGATCCAGCGTCCCGTGCCCCCGTCCCTCCCCCATTGCGCGCCCTTCCTCCTTCTCCTCCTCCCTTTTACTATCTACCTCCTTTTCCCTCCTCCACCCCCACCACTCTCTTTCTCTCTCTTTCTTCGACTTCTCTCGTTCATTTCTGAGCTCACCCTGCCACCCGCCCCCCTCCCCCTTCCTTCTTTCCGCTCCTCTCTTATCGCTTTTCCCTTATTTCGTTTTTCTCCTCCCCCCCTCCCCCCGCGCTTGTTATCAATTATCTTTGATCGACGCTTTTGAATCTGGGTTGCAGTTGATTTCCAGTCGAGCAGAGCATTTGTGCGCCGGGACTTTAAAACTTCGTCTAACCTCAATTTATTGACTTTTTATTCGCGACTCAACTTCATATTTTAGTCTCATAAAGAAAATATTACGTGACAGCCATGTTGATTTAATTATCGAATGATGCTTGCGAATTATACAGTTGCATGACTTTATATAATACTTCAGTAAAACCTTTAATTTTTCTATGAATATTCTATGAATTTCCATAATACTTGAGCTAATTTTAAATTTGGTATATCCAACATTAGACAAGGAAGTAAAAGCGCGAATGGTGCTTAAATTTTCTAGGTCAGTGAATTCCTTAGTGATAAATGTGCTATTATACGTTAATAAGTGTAACAGCAGACCAGGTAAACACGATATTTTCTTCGCTCTGGGCTCAGTCTGATGTCAATATCTAAGGTAAATATTTGCGCTAAATTTTAGTTCTATGAGATAAACAGCATAAATGCCTCACAGCGCTTGAAGTTGTTTGTGTATTTACGACGACGAAAATTATGCAAAACTTCCAAACTAGTCAGCTCTTTTATGAAAACGATCAAAAGATTCTTTAAACTGAGTTAACAATTCCTTTAATCACTCAGAACTTGTTGATTATGATCAAATATTAATCTTCACTAACAAAAATCTGTATTTTACTTTAATTTTGAACATTTACTAAAGATGCAAACTTATTATCTTCAAAAGAAAATTATTTTCAAAATGAGGTACATAATTTTTAGTGTCTTAAAATAAAATGCAGGATAAGTGTAGATTGTGTAATCTCAAACTTTTAAATGAAAGTATAGCACCGAGCTTAATATTCATGATATCAATATCTAAAACACATTATTGATCTCGAAAATGGTTTAAAAGCATTAACAGAAATCAAACGCATAAATTTTGTTAATTAATTCTGCCACTTTTAATACATATTTAATTAAGTACGTATGAAAGTGTGCAGAAACTGCACCGAGCTTCAAATGAAGTTATATATACCTGAAACTTTGGTTTAAACGTCGCACAGTTGTTTATGTTTGCTTGAACAACAAGTATATATGCACACATTATATAATCAGAGTAAAAACACTGTCATATATATATAATTAAATTAAAAAATTACGCTTACAATAAGTCGGTTGTACAAAAGGCCTTACACGCACAAAATATAGCATGTTTCTTTGTGCTATTTTTATATATTTCAGGAGAGAAAAGTTCTTACCCGCTAACGCGGTTGTACGCAAAATTTTCGGAATGCCCGCGAGGCTAAAAACTAAAAGAAATTGAAAAGTTCCGCGCAGGAAGACCGCGTGGAATGCGAGCAATATACGTCTAATTTGTGTTTCCTTTTTTCTGCAAAAGGTCCGTTACACTTGCGCTACCCCCGTGCACGAAGCCTTTACAGACTAGCTCTCGCACTCGGCCCCGAAGTTCACTTAATAAAAAGCGAGAACTCTCATCAAAGCTGCCAGGATTTTGCTTTCATCGAACTTGCAGCAGCAACGGCAGCAAGACCTATAGCTATATACGCTAAACATTAGAGGAGTATCAAATGTGCACTTTAATCGCTCGAATGGAATTTAATTAGTGTCAATTAAAATTCGAATCCCACTCGTATACATACAGGGCGCGCGCGCAACGTGCGTTCAATTAAAAATTCCACCGATCGCGCTACTACTTATGTATATATGCTGCGCATTTACAGGCTCGCGGATAGAATTTGCATTCGGGGGCGGCATGAGATAAAAGCCGACGCACAATATCTTTATCGCGTCGAAGCGATGGGCACGCGCGATTATTGCGCGCGAATAAAGAGTTGGCGCGCGTTGCACATCGGTAATCGCTCTCTGTCTCTCTCTGTGCGCTGCTTTTTTTTTCACTGCACCACGCGCACCGCGAACGCAACGAGGCAAACGGTCGGCGCTTATCCAATTTTTATTTCAACGAAATCCACGGGTGTACATACACACGAACACACAGACACAAGCGAGGGATGGGTTGGGGACATAAATATTTAGTAATCAGCGGGACAAAGTAATAGCGCTCGCGCGGAGGGCGTTTCAAGCACATGACACCAAATGACAAAGGTACCCGAGAGCTCTATATGGATGCGCTCGGACGTGTGGGCCGCCGCTGTGTGTGCCGTTCATATTTCCCTCCCCCTCGTGCAGCTACGGCAGGCGGCAGCAGCTCGTGGGCTCCCGGGAGAGATTCATCGGGCAGAGGATAGGCACAGCTGCGGAATTTCAAATATCTATTTTGCATTCCCTGGCGATCTCGCGTAGCCGACGCCGCTGCCGCTCAGGCCGCGAGCAACGTGCAACGGTTACGCCGCCGAACTGCGAGTCTGCTGACTGGGGGGGAAATTTATACTTAACCATTCAGCCCGCGGTGACGGCAATATCGCACTCAACGAATCATTGCTGCCTCTCGTTCTGATGCCACCGCTTCCGCCGCTGCTGCTGCTGTTGCTGCTGCTGTTGGTTGCGGACTCTTTGGTTTGACCTCGGTTACGGCCTTCGGCTCTCACACCATCCCGCGCATGGCATGTCCCGATATTTTTTCTCTATATCCTAATTTAGCGATCGAAGCTATGTGTGACGTGTCTCTGCGTGTTTGTGTGTGTGTGTGTGTGTGGACTCGGAGGGAAGACTTCAATTTTGTACTCGACGTAATCCTGTGTGTTCGGTCCAGCACCGCATCGATATTGCGGAAATCGATAGTTCGCTCTTTGTATACACACATACCAGATGTAGCTGTGTAACGTACGGTTTTGCGTCCCTTTTTTTGTTGCAGTAATTTGTGGGAGTTGATGTCGCAATCGTAATTTGCGTGTGGGGATATTAAAATTCTAATTGTGAAACGGGAAATGTATTAAGACCGGTGGTCGTTAAAGTATGTGTTTGAAACGGTGGCCGCGTAACCAACGTAATACATTAAAATCATGCGTAATGTAACGATCGTGCGTATGTGTGTGTGCGTGTCGTAATTTTTATTTAAAATATTCCTATATGGCAAACAAACATTTGAAATATAAATGCCTTCAAGACATGTTATTCGCGAAGAATGTATACCGTTTGAAAAAAGAATATACTCACTATACTGTTACCACACGATCGTCAAGTTGATTCTAATGTGAAATTTAGTTGTCAAATACAGAATTATAAATTTCTCCAAATATTTGAAAAAATTATCCTGTTTCGTTTCGTTTTTCGCTAGGTAATTTCTTCATGCATTTATCATTCTCAGTTTTGGCAACCGGTTTTGGCGATCGCAAGACAAAATGCTTAACCCCCTATGATTTTTTCCCACCGTCTTATTCGCATGCTAAATTAAAAATACACACTCGATTGTTTTCTTTTATTCCCTTTGTTTTTTCGTATAATGAGATGTTGCTTGCCAATTGACGTCACGAATCTCGCGTAAGTCTTAGGGTCTTGACGTCACGACGATGAGATTCAAGCTGCATGCATATAATTTTCAAGAAGACAGACCGAAATTCACGAAATTCACAAGTCAAGGCTCAATCCACAATTATTATATTATTCTGTTCCAAAAAAGTATCAGGACTCTCGTTATAATGTCGTGATAATTTATCGCCTAATTATTTCGCAATATTTTCAACAATTCCACCAAAAGCCACACGCGCGCGTATAGTAATAAAACTATTTCCGTTCGAACTTTTAAGGGCGCAATCATTTAGGCGAACGCGGCACGATTAAGCGTAATTTTACATGGTTCATTAGTACACAACGGCTGTCATTGATACATCTGTATAAATCTCGTCCACCCTCTACTCTCTCTCTCTCCCTTTTGACGACTCGTCCGCGAGTTGCCCCGTGCGTGCATATAAAATAAGAGCTATCAGCCGAGCAAATTAAAGCTCTCCTCTCTCTCTCTCTCTCTCTGGGCTCTTAAAAGCAAAGGGAATGCGAAAAAAAATGTCGCGGACCAAAGTTTACGAAATAGCTACATTCATCACCGCTTGCCTCTCTTATTTACCACTCTTTCTCTCTTTCTCTCTCTTTCTCTAAATCCAGGCTGCACGAGCCGTATGGAACACGTGCGCGCGCGCGAGCTCACGGCTGGTTTGTCCCCATAATGTCCGGTCAATATTTTAACACAGCATTCGGTGTTCGTTTCGCCCTGACGACATGCCGTTCTCTCTCTCCCTCTCTCTCTGTCTCTCTGTGTCTCCAACTGCAGTTACTCCGGTCAGTCCCTCACTCCTCACTCCCCCTCGGGTCCGACTGCACGACTATAGTAACAAATGTCTCTTTCTCATTTTATACAGTCCGACATTTGAGCTCGCCGCCGCGCCGGACTTCTGCTCTTCCTATGTCCTTGGGCATTTTATTCGATCGGCTCTCCCTCCTCGTCTCCCTCCTCTATATCTCTCTCTGCTCTGCTCCTTCGCCACTTTCTCGCTTTCTCTCTCTCTCTCTCTCTCTCTCTCTCTCTCTCTCTCTCTCTCGCTCTCTCCCTTTTTTATTCACTTTCTCTCCACCGGTGCTGCTGCCGCTGCTGCTGCTGCACTCGTGTACATTCATGTCCCTCTCGTTCGTCGGAGGCTCCTCTTCTTCTTGTCCGGGTCCTCGTGTCGCGCAGTCTCTGCTACTACCACCGATAATTGAACATACATCAAGCGGCGGTGGCAAGCGATGTGTCCACCTCCTTCTCTCTCTCTTTCTCTCTCCGTCTCTCTCTCTCTCTCTCTGTGTCTCTCTGCGTCTACCGGCCCTCGGTTACAGCAGGAGCCGAGAGAGCGCGACTGACGCGGATAATTTCGCGCACGGCCAATTTGAGCCACTCTCCTGCGAGCACGGCTGCGGACGATATAAATTCAGTAAACGCCGTCATTAGGCTCCAATCCGAAATACCGGGCGTCTATTAAACCTCCGAACTAAGATAATTACTTGTGTGTAGAGAGTCGCTGAGTAAGTGTGTGTGTGTGTGTGTGTGTGTGTGTATTACACGCGCTTGTACCCGAGAGGACGATGCGGTCTCCTGCTATAGCTCGTATACACACTATATACTGGAGCTTCTTCGCTCCGCATTGTTGCACTTCTTGCTTTGCCTTGGCCGCCTCGCTGGGCAAACCGAACGAGACGTTATGCTTTTGCTGCTACTGCTGCTGCTGTGTGTGCGCTAACTGCTCTGCTGATGCTACTGTTACCGCTGTGAAGAGGATACGGGAAATAGAGGCTCTTATCTACTCTCACTGTTACGCTTTCTGTGTATATAGAATATCTGCAATGATTTTTTTATATACTATGCTTGATTTGCTAATCGTTATGTAGAACTGAAATTACGTTGAATGATGGGCTCTTGTATCGAATTTAAATACTTTTATATTGATGTTGTGCGCTTTGACAAACATTTTTTGTTTTCATTATTCATTTTTAATATAAATATTTCGAAAGGAGCGTTATTATGAATTATTTTATGAAACTTTCAGGCTTTCTTCTACGTACACATTGGCCATCAAATTGTCAACATAATGAAACTAAATGATAGATTTATTGCATCTTGCTATAATTTTATGATGAAATTTATTTGTAATTACTTTATCATACGCGTGCATAGGAATTTCATATATGTATTTTAAATACAAATTCTTTCGTAAATCAATTTAATTATCATAAATCGTGTACAATAGAATCTGTGTAACAGAATCTATAATGTAATGTTCACTTTATTAAGTCAATGCTTTATTTGATTATCATTTTATTGCTTTCATTACATAAATCTTTCGTTATATATAGATGGTTCACTTAAAAAATGTATAATGAATATTATATCTCTAATACATCTGAAATTTTTACATGTAGCATTGATGGAAATGAAGTTTAAAATAAATTAACTTTGATTAAGTGCATGTTTTTGTAATAGCCATCTGTGTTGCAACTAATCATAAATTTATATTTCCTTTCTTAAATTCGAGTTTCCTTTAACCACTGCAATTATTAATAAGATTAAAAAATAATTAAACAAAAAATGATGTAAAGGTATGAAGCCTGACGCATTTAATGATTTAATGAATGAGCCGATAAAACAATGAGAATGGACTGCACGAGAAAATTCTCTCTTGAATTTCACATTACTCAAGCTAATATTATACAGGCAACAGTGTAATATGGCTTCCTTAAAGGAGCTACCCTCCATTTTCAAAAGCATTTTCTAAAAGAGTCTCAGTTCTAAGAAGGCAGGCGATTTCCGTTGGCTCGATTCACCCATACAGACCAGTTATGCCTCCACTGCATCAGCTTCAGTCTCATTATGCCAACGATCCCCTTCAGAGAAAGCATAATACGCAAATGATGCACACAGTCGTTAATCGATGCACACAGGGGGAAGAGTAGCGAGTCCGCGAGTATTTAGCGTCTAAATGGCTCGTGGTCGCGTACCCGCCTCTAAAAGTATACTGCACAGGCCGAGTGGTATGCGATCTCTCTCTCTCTCTCTTTCTCTCCTCAAAGCGAGTATCGCGCTCGCGAGAGTGACATTCCCGAGTCGCTGCGTAAAAGCGATCCTCAGAGAGAGAGAGAGAGAGAGAGAGAGAGAGGGGGTCGGGCCCCGATCTGCCCGAAGAAGGTATCCGACAAATGTAACGCCTGGCGAAAAACGCTCGTCCGACGTTTTTACCACGTGGTCCCCGCGCGCCCCGATCTCTCATATATGTATATACGAGGAGCCGATGAGGTCCGCGCCACGTGTGCCTCGTGCTGCTTGCACTTGCAGGCCTCTGCTGCTGCACGAGCCGCCCTACTCGATGTCTTCGCAGCTCCTCTCTCTCTCGCTCGGATTCTCTCTCTGGCGGCTTATGGCGAACCCGCTGCGCAACGTGATTTTCGCGCGCGCGGCAGCTCCGTCCAGCGCCTCTGCTCCTGCACGTGAGAATCGCGCGGCTGCTGTACTTAATGACGATAACGCGCCTCCACGCAAAAACGCTCCCCGCGCATTTTTATCATCTTTCGCCGACTCTCTCTCTCTCTCTCTCTCTTTTCCCACTTGCTTTATGTTTTCGAGCTCCGAACACAAAACTTTGGCCTACAGCGCGATCGAATGTTACATGTTATATTTATCGGTGATTCTTATATTATCTAATTAGTCGCTAAAAATAGAGTAGAGGATAATATTAATTTTATCTCTCTTGTCTCGAAACGCTATTTATCTTTGGCGTGTTCTTTCGTGGATGCAAATGTTATCCGGAAGCCGGCACTTGTATAAGCATAGTACTGTATAATATGTAGTGGTTCATTGACCATTCTTTCATGAACTTACGTTGTTTTCAGTAAATTTATCTGCAATACATACACCAAAATCATCTTACGATACACTTTAGATTGCTACATGGTCATAAATATATATATATTCTATATATTTATATTTGATTCTTTGAAAATATATAGTAAAATAACTGAATTTTAGTGGACTTGAATTACATTAATAATTTTATATTGTTAAAAATAAATTTTTATTTGAATTTTCGTACCCTACTCAGAGCTTGGCATCTTAAACTTTAAAGAGTAAAAGCATAAATAGTGCACTCTCTCAAATTCAAATATTCCACTGGAAAATATGTTTATATGCAACATATTTCTATTACAATCGATGATCTTTCACATATTCAACTTTAAGAGAGTAGTTTGATCATTCTACTTTTTGTAAGGTAGTAAACATATATTTCCTTTACAGGAGTAATAATTAACTTTTACATCAAGAGTAAATTATCAAGTTCATCTTTTAATAGAAAGTAACTTTCTACTCTATATAAAAATAAAATCTTTTACAATGTTCTTCTATAGTAAAGTATACATTTAAAATGTTATCCTCTAGTAAATAATATTATAAGTATTAGTGGAATCAAATTTTGACAATAGTAAAGTAGAAAGTTAGAAGTTTACACTCTTTACATGAGATTAAACTTTGTAAACAATTTACTTTGTAAAAAGAATAAACTACCAATTCTCACTCGTACCAAGCAAAAAATAACATTTAATATTGTAAACAAAGATGTAGATTGAAGATTTAGTAGATGAATAATACTGAAAACAATATCTGGCAAAAATATTGTTGCATGTTATTTTCTGGTAACAATTAAAGATTATAAGAGATATTCGAAGCTTCACATTCAACGTACCTACATACCTAATTACTTGTTCTAGGAAAAAGTATAGAGTAAAAAAGCAAGTAATGATCTCTTATTTTTTCAAACAAAACCCTTGCATGACAGATTAAATAGTACGCGCTTAATTTTTATTACAATGATTTCAAGAACAATATACACAAACGAGTCCGGTATGTTAATTAGCGTCCACATACGCACATTATTGCCCTGCAATAACGACCATTTCTGTCTTTATTCTTACGCGAAGCGATTGACATCAAGAGCTCAGGCGACTCATTCAATGTTCAGTTTCTCGGAAATCATTATCTGTCGCTGCTTAGTGCCGGACCGATTTCGGTTTCGCGCACAAGGCAGAAATTTTTTCTCTCGCAAACCATCTTGTGTAAGTATATATATTTACTCTCGGTAAATTCGGACAATCAAGTGCGCGCGCGTTGGTACAAGGAAGTCAACGGGGAAGAGAAGAAAAAGGGGGGATCCGTCGTCGCACGCGAAGGTGTTCCGATTCCCGAGTCGCCGCCGCCGCGGCTTGGGAGGGCAATAAGAAAGTGGTCTGCTGCAATTCGAAAACTGGATATATAGTGGCGAGCATCGAGAAGCGCGAGCTGTACATATGGCGTCAAGAGAGGACACATATCCCGAGAGAGAGGAACGAAGATGGAGCGCGCATGTATACGACGTGGAATGTCGCGACGCGGGTTTCTCGATGCGCAAGAACGCGCGTTGTAAGGAAAGTCCGACCTCGCGTCTTCTGTGTCGATGACTGCGCTGGGAAAAAAAGTTGTCGATCCAAAGAAATCCCTTTTCATAAGATCTGGCTAAAAACTGTAGTATGCTTCTTACGTAACACAATTGCGTATGCGCGAGTTATATCTTGTGAAGCAAATGAGGTGCCTCGCATTTTTAATGGGATTCTATTTTAAAGATGATGGAAAGCATGTGTATAGAATTTAAAATGTTATCGTTAATTGAAGTCTTGATTGAAAGATGGGTGAAACACCGTGTATTTAAGATTGACAATGAGAATTGTGCTCACTGACTGTGAGGACTGACGTTTCACGCTATGAACAAGAGTAGAATGCTAGCCAAAATAGAAAAGCATTGCATTAAAGATGTGTTCTTCTCTGCAGAAACGGCCACTCAAATTAATCATATTGTTCTAGATCTTCTAGCGAAAAGTCTTTAACGAATATCCATAAAACATTTTAGCTGTAATATAAATAACATATCATCAATTAATTTGCCAAAAATGAGTTTGGTGTTTGCATCGTTGGAGTGAAACGAAAATATTATTATTTTATATTCATTGCTTACTTAATTTAAATTGAAGTTTAATTTTTCTTACCTTTTTTTAATATCTTTTTAATTTCATTCAATTAACAAATTTTCAATCAAATATAATGAGAAATAAACATAAGTATTAAGAATTTTGTTTGTTGCACTCCAACGATTCAAGCTTCAAACTCATTGCCAAAAACTGGATTTATTCGACGCATTCCGTTACCTGCATGATCTTCAAAGTGGCTGGTGTTTCATTAATATTTAAAAACTGCACGAGTGAGAAACTTTGTATGAAAAATTGACCTATAGCACGCCTACCAATTATTTACTTTCCAGCTGCGGTAGGGCATTTATGAAAAAGCCTGCGGCGACTAATAACTGTTCGGGTTATGTTCTTAAAAGTGCGTCTCGATTGATTAAGGTTATTTCTTTTTAAAGTTCCTCTATAACGTAGCACTAATTTATAAAGAATTAAGGTATGTTTGGAAATTAAATAAAATTATATATGAATGTAAGATAAGAATTTACCATTCGGATCACATGTGAATCATCAGTATTGTTCCGATGACGTATCTCGATAATGTTGGGTTGCGTGGTTTAAATTATTGAAGCTCAAATCAATTGTAACATTTAGCCTTTTACACACATGCATACACGGAGAAAAATACTCTCTTTAAAATTACTATAATCTTCACTAATGGCGAGACAGAGTCAAATTATGAGAAACTTTACAATAATTATAAAACTTATTAGCATACATTCAATAATTTCCGCAAGTCCTGACACTGAAAAATGATTAGAGTAGTAACTAAAAATTGCTAACGTGTATACTAAAAATTATACGCAGTAAAATTTCAATAACTTTATTTTTTAATTTAGTAAATAATATTATGAATTTTGCTAAACAGTATAGTAAAATCAGTTATTTATATACTAAAAAATATTACTTTTGAAATTGGTATACCAAGCTTTTAATATTTGATATAAAGTATAGTAATAATTTAGTAAGTAGATGCTAAATCTATGTTTTCATTTGTTCAGAAATCGCGAATATATGTAAAGGCGCTTCGCGTTTGTTTTTATGAAGATCACGTGACGACAAGCTGGTCGACTCGACCAGGTTCCTCGAGCATCAACAACACTATAC